>JAPMOR010010963.1:104054-352239 GCA_026543865.1 Argiope aurantia
TGCGAACACGACGATTCAAAAACGCTTTGAGTTAGACGAGTGAAAATTTGTATGACTCCAAATTTATAGATTTCTATCAATTCTTGAACAAAATCCATTCAGAGGAAGCCTGTTTGTCCGATTGCCAGAATATAAATTAACTCATTAACTTCAAAGGAAGAGAGCTAGAGGGATAAAATTTAGTATACAGCTTAAACATCTAAAATGTAGATAGGTTTCAAATTTGGAGAAAAATTTATCAACGCTCACTGTACGTTGGTCTGTTCTTTCATAGACGTGTAAACGATATAATTCAAATACGCAATGACTTAAATATGTGAAATCTGGTGATTTCATGATTGCAGTTGTATTTCTGTGTCAAATTTTGGTTTTAATCGGAGAAAAAGGCATCCAAAACACACATTTGTAACCACCTGCTAGTGATTAATCGCCAAAGATCGAACTCCAATAGGTTTTTTTTTCTTAAGTATTGTTCGCCAAAGACTTACAGTTAATAATACACAAATGCATTCATTTCTTGTTGAGTATGTGAGAAAGTTTTGGAGAGACTACCCTCGCTGATTCTTGAGACAAATTGTGATTAAACAGGTGCCGGCAGTTAAAATATAATATGTAGAGCCCGCATGGTTTCTCATGCATTTTTGGCGCTCTCATGTCTCTATATTTCCTATTTCCATTTGTTAGGAATCTCTCTACATCTATCTTTTCTCAGGAATCTTAAAGTTTCAACTGAAAAACAATTTCTGCTTACTGAATAAAATTTTTATATTCTGAACAAAAAATTTTGCTTTAAGAATTATATATATCTATTGATTTCCTTCATAAGAAGGAATATAAACTAAATAAGAAGAAAAAAAAATGTTTCCCTAATTCTTCCTGCAATAGAAATTCTAGGAAGGAAATCGTTCATGGAAAAATAACAGATTCTCGCATTCGAATCATTCGTTGTTTTAAGCTTCTGTTCTGCGAATCCATTTTCTGCTTTGGAGCGGGATATTTTCTTTAAATTCTATTTGGCTTTGGATTTCTTAGCAAGAATATGCCCTTAAAAAGAAATCTTTACCTGGAAGAGGAGCTTAATATTCACTTTAATAAAAGATGTAAAATGCTGGATTTAAAATAAAGACGTGGGGGAAAAATATGAGATATTGACAGGTTTGATATCAACAGTTTTGACAAACCGTTGCTATTTGATATTTTTTTAAATAAATTTCTTTGATAATTTAATACATTTAAGTCTTTTTTTAAAAAAGCTAAAAATATAACTATGCATGGTTTATTATAAAAAGAAATAAAAAATTTAGAATATTTATTTCCACGAAACTTCAAGTTCAATTTTTAAAAAAGGGAAATCGTACCATGTGGCTAATTTTCTTTAAAAATTTTACAAATGAAATTGCAATAATTTTATTTTCATTTTAAATTTAGAGTCACTTGCCGGTACTACGGCAGTTTTATAGTTCAAGTATATTATTCTTGTGACTTCAGAGAGTAAATTAATAAAAAAAAATCAATTAGTTTAACAGTTAATTAATAATAAGAAAATATCAATAAGCTAAATAATCACCTAGATACCAAAAAGAATAATAAGCAGCAGTTATTATGAGTGTCCATTTTCAAATGGAAACGTTCGTAAAAATGTGAAAATGACTGAGTAGCTCGGATATGGGAACTTCCGTGCAGAACGTCTTCTAACAAATTCGAAAGAGGACAACTTGTTGCTGTCGTTAAATGCTGCAGTTGCTGCCAGGCAAGCAAGTAAAGTTTCTATAATGAATAAAAAGCGAAATAAATAATGTATATCTTAGAAATAATTTTTTTAATAGTTAAATAATGGAAAATGAATACTAGTGGAATAGCGACAGTGTAAAATGTTATTTCATATGTTATCTAATATTTTAATCAAAGAAACTGTGCCATGACCATCAGTAAGAGTCATTATTGTAAGATTGTAACCGAATAACACGAAGATGATCCTATGTAGAGCAATATAAAATGGATTTCAAAATGTAAAAGAAAAATGTTTGACTTGTAGTTGAAAGATGCTCTATTTAGATTCGTCCTCAACAACTATGATCTAAAACACAGGATAAAAATAAATTGAATATAAAATGTAGAATCGTTGCATTTAGATTAGAAATAATTTATTGCAAACATATTTCAGCAGTATATAAGGATTTAAATGAAACCTCTTGGAATAAAATTTTGATGAGTGGTTTCATGTAGTTCTAGAAGACAATATATATATATAAGGCATCACTTTTTTAGTCAGAAAGACCTGTTTTCAATTTCACTAGTTGGAGGTAAACTCAAAACAAACCAAGAAGAGGCTTAATATATTGCCTGTGGATCTTCGATTGTCCCAAAGAAGACGAAGTATGAGTGTCTGGTCATAACTCTTAACCAGCAATATATAGAAAATCGGCAGATCAGATGTGGGCTTTAGAGGAAATAAATGTTATTTAGTTGTTGGTCTAGAAGTACGAATATTTCCTGCTGTAAATAAAAAAACTTTCGAACAATTTCTCCTGGGAATTCATCAGAATAGTGTTTCCGTTCTTTCTCATTCGTAAATAACAGCAATGGTCATATGCTGGGCACATTTATAAACGATATTGGTTACATCTCGTAATCAGGTGATACATATTTATATCTCAGTGTCTATTTAATTTTCGAATTCATTAAGCAAGAAGGAAAAGAAAAGAAGTGCAACACAATATGAAACATTTCGCAGGCATGCACATTTGAATTTATGTGTTTGTTTGCGGCCTTTATTGTTTATTTATTCTCCTGGAAATTTGAAAAAAATAGTTTTAATCTATATTCATTTTCGACTCAAGCCAATTACTATTAACGTTTTAAGATACGAATGAGCCTAATTCACGTTTTTAAAAATTTATTTATTGAAATGAGTCCATTCATTTTTCTGGCATGCATTTTAAAATTACAGTCGAAACATAGAATCAAGGAACTAAATTCTTCTCCTTCAACTGATGCTACCAATTACTTAAGTCACTCAGCTTATACGCTAATGGTTTAAGTAATCAGTTTCAACGAAATGAAGACATGACTATTGCTAAAGCATACGAAGGGCAAACAGGAACTTAGGGTAAAGAAAGGTATCAAGGTGTTGAATTTCAAAATCTCGAATTTTGCCTCATTTCCTCCGATCTTCTATTTATATTATATGAAGTTTTTTATGCATTAATAAGACTCTCAAAATAATTGGAATGCATTCAGACCTATCTTCACTTCACAGCGTCAAGATCAACGAAGAGTCAATAAAAACAAGTAATTTATTCTCTCTTCTTTACAATAAAAAAAGTCTCTGTTTATATTGTCTTTACTGTTATTGTAAGAGACAATAAAAACAAATCCTATGAAGCACTTACCAAACCGATCTTCATCCTACTTTTCAGTTAACCTGATATCCTACGACAAATTTTTATTCAAATTATTATGAAATGAAAAAACTACAGAATTTGTGTAATGATGTGAGAATGGTTTCCTGCATTATTCAAAAAATAAGCAGTTTTAATTGCTAATCAAATATAAGTTGATGCTCATAATTATTATTCCAGAATTCCTTTGTAAGATTATCACCTCTATTTAGAAGGCAGAAGCACGAACTATTTCAGATTTCTAATGAATAACACATTAGAGATAGACTCATTTAGTTTGGCCATATACACATTTATAACTTCAGTTGTAGAAAGCTCAGACGTAAACTGAGTTAATTTATTAAAATTTTGAAACAATAGTACAGAGAAATACAATATAGAAATATTAAAATTTACTTTATGTATCAGTTAAATATATTTAAATACATTTTTTGTTGCAATTAGAATTCCTTATAAACTTTTAGTTGAAACTTACTTGTATGACGAGAAAAACGAAGATCAGTGGTATGCAAAGGATGGCTAGAAACGGCGAAACGACAAAAACAACTACCAACAAAGCTGGTACTCTGAATATAGCCATGAGCCAAACATAAAATGTTTCAGGAATCTTCTCATCTGCATAGTGGAAATCAGCATCGAAACTGAAAACAGAATTTCAAAAATTTTACTTTATTAAGGCATAATAAGTAAGGCTTTATAAGATGTCATAAGTCTTTGAATGAAAATAGAAGGGATGATTTACACAGTAATGTGAAAAGTATTTACCATAGAATCTGTGGCTGCAAACTATTCATATTGGTAGTAAAAGGAATTATTGCTCGTTTTTATTGATACTATACTACAGAATCAAAGAAGACAGTACAATTTGAACCGCAGAAATATTTAACGTAGCTGCTTTAAAGCGTCATAACTAGGGACTTCGCTGCCCAACCCACAATGGCAAAGGGAGATTTGTCGTTTCTTTTTAAAAGACTACCTAATGTGATATTTGTCTTAACAATGACGATTTTTTACTTAGCTTAACAATAAAGATTTTCATTGAGAGATCTTCGACAGAATTATCAGGAATCTCTTATATCATCTGTCTAATTTGTGACCAAAAGCAATACATCGTGTTCGGACATAGAGAGTATGAGATCCATAATATAATCCCGTATTGGGGAACATCGTGTTTCAAAAAATATTCACGACAATTAAGAAACAATTTAACGCCCCATCATGCATAAATTTCTTGTCACATTATGAAGTAAGGAAAGTATCACGAAAAAGACAGAGCACATTCGTTAGAGAAACAAGCTGTATAAAGTGAAAGATGAGTTAATACCAGCCAACCACTAAGTGCATGGAGAACTCAATTACATTTTGAAACAATGATCATTAATGCCATCGCAGCAGTTAACTTCTCTCAAATTTATTGTGTTTCCTATTGTGTACCATCACTCCTATTTCTTATTTCAAGAGCTCTCGGGCACTCTGTATAAATCTGATATGGGATTTATAATTATGGTACGATAAAGTAATATATTTGAGTAATAGTTACCTGTGAATAATTTTTTGAATTGGTTTCATCTCTAAAGCTGTTTGTGAAGCCCTCACAATTCTGGTAAGCAACCAAGTATGGAGTTTCTCTGATGCTGTCGTTGAAGTTGCAAAAATTATCAATCCGCAAATAATGGTGAGAAAAACTACAAAAATAAAATATACGTAATTTATTATATATTAACGAAATGTATTGTATATTTACGATAACTCTAATTCTTCTTGTAGTGTGCATTCTCTGCCTTTTTTTATTTAAAAATAAAATTAAAAAAATATATTCATACTAAGTTATCCTTTTGACAAAAATTAAATCTGATTTCATGATACGAATCTGATTCAAATTCACTTACAAATGTTTAGAAATACAGATTTTACCTTACTAAAATTTTACTGCAAAGGAATTCTTCAAATAAGGATTATACATCAAGGATAGATTATACGAAAACATTTCAGTTTTGAAGAAGAATCTTAAATATAAGAATGAGTAAGATAAAATGAGTATGAGTAATGACAAGAAGTTGGATAAAGCATCCATATCTAATAAACATATTTATGTGATAATATGAATGCTCTTCACAATATTTCGAGCCTATGATAAATTTTATATCCCAATATTCGTTTTAAGATTTTTGGAATAATTTAACCGCATGATTAGAATATTACAACTGCTTTGAATAGGCTTGAATTTTTTTCTGAATTTCCTCTTTTAAGACTGCCGATAGGATATTTAGAGCTTGCAAAATAATTTGTAATTAATTAAAGTTTTTCAGTGATACTACATCTGAATTCGTGTGATACCAGATGATTCACTCATATAAAAGAAGCATCAGACCAGTAAAAAGGATAGTTATACAAATTAGTCACTTCAGTTGTGGCTTAAAAGAGGTTTTCCTTGAAAATTGAATATTTGGTAATAAATATATTATGAAAGTCTTCTATTAAAAAAGTATTAGCACAATACAACATCGTAGAAGTTAGGAAGAAGTATGTAGAATGAATACTGATGAATACATATTCCTAAAAGTTGGAAAAAAAATGGTGCATTGAAATAAGCAATATTTTTTTAAACCTCCTTTACCGAAAATGTCAAAGTTGTGCTGTTAGTTATCATATTTTATACATCAGGCTATATGTGATCCAAATCGAATTAATCTGTTTGGAATTCTGTTTTAATGATACCAAAAATTAAAGACTGTCCAACAAAACCACCTAATCTAATATCTAGTGACTATCATCTATACCACTTACTGTAAAGTTACGCAAACAGAAAAATGATGTACGAATCGCTGGATTTCAGACAAGTTTCTGTTATCATAACATTTTCTATTATAAGATTATTAAAACGAAAGGCTAAGGAATTTTATATATAAAGTGTTTTGCACGAAAAGCAATTCATACTCATTTGATTTTATAAATCTGAAAGAATTTATGCACATATATCAATACTTCCTATTAGTTTTAATTAATTATTTTTATTACTTGTGATAATATCTTAATGTACATATTCTTCGACTCCAAAGTATTCTGTACCCAGTGCAAAATTGTGACTCCCACCTTATGTGTATCGTATATTGTTATATGTGCTAAATCCTGAAGAAGGTGAAATATGTAATTATTTTTTTATGTAATATGCATTTAAAATGAAGCAGAAGATAAAAAATCGTATGGGGTTAAAAAAAGAAGATGACACACTGTTGTTTCATCTCATTTAACCCTATATTGAGTGTTTTTGCAGTTTGAGATATAAGATACTTATATTTCAACGGCGATGGAAAAGTTAAAGAATTACGCTTAGGATGAATCTAGAGGATGAAGTCTATATAAGTTCAAAATAAGAAACCAGGGAAATTTATGTCATATACAGGGATCTACATACTCGGAGCCCCTCTGGAGCCGGTTCTGGTTTCTAAAGTGTCTCAGTTTGTTAATTTCAATAAAAAATTGAGATAAATCAAGAGTGAATTTATATGAAAGCAATGCTGGTTTCTCTATATTTCACTTACTCTGAAAACAAATAAATCCAGTATATATAAGAAGACTATCCGTAGAACTTTTTGTTCCATCGTGACGATCTGTCCATTCACTCAGCCAGACACCGCTAGCCACCTAATCAGAGAGAAGTGATCTTGAGAGGCATGGATAAGAATGAAATTATAATGGGAACAAATTTAATTGTGAAAGTAATACATTTTAGGAATTTTAGAACAAGCTTACTTCACAAGCACAAGCTAATCCAGCAATCAAAATTGAGACTGTAGCCAAAGAAAACCCTATCGTTTTGAGAAAATCTGTAATTTTATAGAAAAAGCCCTAAAATAAAAAAATAAATAAAAAAATGCATGATAAGAAAAAACTTTGCTGCAACACTACTTTTGAAACAAGTTTTTTTTTTCAATAATTAATTACCTTCGAATAAACAGTTATTTCATCTGTTACCAAATGTTCTGGCTCAATTTTTGCTGGGGAGACCGTTGTCGAATACCACAAATCGCTCTGTTTTCCAAATTTATTATGAAACCTAGAAAATTCATAAATTAAATTTCAAAACAAGTACACTTAACTCTCCATTTACACGGATTTCGAATTGTATGATTTCTATTTAAGATATTTAATCAAATGGGAAAGAACTTGAAACTACGTTTTGAATCTACACTAAGAATATATCAGGAGAGAGCTGCCATTTTCGAACTTTGATCAGATAACGGGAATGATTCCAGAGTCGGCATTCTACTTTACAAACTTCCCTGCGCAAAACTAGTTTGGTTACTAAAGGTGTCAGATTAAATTCTCGCCACATCTCCATTCCTACACGATAGATCTTCGGAGGAAACAGGGATCTAGAATCTGCAACTTCAAAGCCATAACTCTATTTTAAGGTCACCGCGCCCCCTCACTCACCCACGCTAAATTCACTGAGCTTGGACAGATGTAGAAGAAGTATTGTAGATATGGCCCTTTTAGATGAATAACTTGGCGATTTTTTTTCTAGAAAATTTTAACTGGAATATATTTGGAAGTGAAAAAATTAAAAGATAATCGTGTATTACGACTTTCATACAGCTCGCCTCTAAAATATCTGGCAAAAATGAAAAGGCAAGTAGCGAGACCCCAAACAAGCAGATTTTATAATGAAATGTGTGAGTTGAAATTGTGGGTAGAAGTATTAACACGTAAAAAAGAAACAACTTAATAATTAAACATTCTATGCTCTATTAAAACGACATGGGTTAGTATTCATTAGAAAAAAATCAACGCGTCTCGCATATAATTCTAGCAGCCATTGGTTGTCTGGTTCCTAAGTCTTCAAGGAAATTTTTGTTTGTGTCCTGAAAAAGAAATTTATACACGCGACATTTGGTGATTGGAGTAGAAAAGAAACTGATCCGTCCTGTCAGGATGGACCGGTTTCTTTTTTACTCCAATGTGCCTCTTAAATAAACAACAATGTTACTTAATGTTAGCACATTAGTAACATCATTATTTACGCATTTATTGCTTAATCTTAACACATTAATAATGTTAATATGTGTTTTAAAATAATGTTTCTGTTTTACTCCCGTATGTGTCGTAAGTAACTTAATTCCCTTGCTGTAAATCCTTTGAGTAACTGTTCCATGTATTTTTTTTTCCAACTTGTACATAAAACAAAAGTTGGCGAGTTCCGATTCGTATTTCGATACGAACTATCGAACTATAAACATTCGCTCGGGAAATGACGATTAATGGCAGCAGACCGCTTTTGGAAGCTGCAGTAGTCTCTACCACTTCAACCCCTCCCATTTTCTATTTAAAAAATCTACTTTTTCTGTACCCTAAGTCTGTCTTTACAATTTCGCTAGATATTTTAAAGGCATTATCTATAAGAAGCTCCCATTATACTTTAAGAATAGGAATTACATAAACAATCTGACGCTGAGTAATTTAATAATACATTCTAACAAGGAAAACATAAATGTAAGCATTCTATTAACAAGCAAAGATAAATAAAGTTAAAGAATTTTAAGCATTTAAAAATTTTTTAATAGATATTAAGTACAATATAGGACGAGTTATTGAATGTTTATTTTCAAATACATTCCCTGATTCCTTGTTCCATGATGCGTCCATCCTTCATCACTAAAATGAAAGGTGTAACGCTGCCCCATATGGAATTTTCCTATATACAGCATTTCTCTCTTCAAAGTTGAATGAACTGTAATGATCAGAAGTAACAAGTAGATAAATGGTGAGTTCGAGACTCGTATTTATCAAATAGCCACTGGCACTAAGCTGTAGGGGTTAAACATCTTTCATGAATATTTAGTTGAGGTTTGGAGGCGGTTCAAAATTAAGAGGTGTGTTCCCATGTACTCCTACAGTAGTTGGTAAATCAAACTAGAGACCCTTTTGGTTTCAAGATGAAATGATTGCACGATACGGAAATTTCAAAAAATCCAATCTTCTAAGTGAATTTCATTTAGACCATAATGGATAATACATACAATTCTGTATCTTCTTCTTTCTCTGAGTGGTGGAAATCTTTCGTAGTTGTACTAATAGATTGGTATTCAACAAAATGGCCCTGCTTCTCCTTTAGTTGAGCGTATGTTCCTTGCTCCACGATGCGCCCATTTTTCATCACCAAAATGAAATCTACGAGAGGTAAAAACTCTTCTCGCGTTGTGGTAAGAATTCTAGTCTGAAAAATAATAAGAATTTGCAAATGAAATGTTAATTTAGGCACGATGTTTGTTCTTAAACCAAGCCTATTTTTAAAGATGAAATCCTTGTTGATATTATTCGATCCTTAAAATCCATTGACATTTTAATTCTCTTGCCTCAGGTTATAGCATTGATTATAAAATATTATTTGTTTCTTTGAAAAACCCTTCTCATTTATTTGAAAAGTTGAGTATATAGATTAAAAACAGCAGGTGATTTTGTTCAGATTAAGTAAATCTCTTCTTTTTACTTTTTCTACACGTTCAATTATAAGCCAACATTTATGGTAAAATTGTAGACTTATTCTAACTTTCGAATGTATTTTTCAGTCTGAAATTTTGTTACATTTACAAATGTTTTGATAAAAAATACCACCCAAAATTTAAGTTTGGATTTTTTTGATATTTTAGATGCAGGTTTTCATTTATTTGATGAATCAAAATGGATATTTTCATAATTCTAGATATGTTTTGTAAGTAAATATTAATGTAAATGATGAACGGTGTATAATTTTTCGATAAAATTTTGCTGGAACTACAACTGATAGATTTTTTTAATTCTTTATATCCGAAGTAAATCAAAACATTCTTTCATTTTATCAAAGTGTTTAAAATAAAAAAAAAGAGGAAAAGGTTTTTATTAATACTTTTTAATATATTTTAGACGCATTTAGATGAGAATACTAATTTATATTTAGATTATCTGAAAAATAGCCCTTTCAGTGCTTGTATGAGTGTAACTATTAATCACTGCTTTTTCTGTATCGTTAAATTAGAGACAGAAAAAAAGGAATAAGAAACCTTTAATTTTAGGAGACCACTTCGACCGATAACTCTATGCCATAAATGTTCGGCTAAAGATGCGTCTAAGTTTCTAAGAGGATTATCAAGAAGGTAAACATCCGCATTCTGGTACACTGCACGAGCAAGTTCTACTTTCAGTTTCTGATTTGGAGAGAGATGAATACCCTGTAAAGAACAAAATTCTTCCATAATTTCAATTCCTGACTTTTCGATAGAACTGTCTACGAACTCTTTTAGAAAAGAGGAATTACAGTGCAACTGATATTAATAATGTTTTTTATAGAATCTACAGCTGCAATCCAATCATACTGGTACAATATGGAAATGTTACTCGACCACGTTGAATTTTTATTAGAGAGAGGATAACTATGTCGTTCATGCCACACACGTATTTAAAGATATTTTTGTAACTGGTAGCCGTGGGAATATTTTACAGTCCATTATGGTGAAGATTGGTCTATTGCACACTACAGAAGTCTCCTGTTATTGTGTTTATTTTGCTTATGGCAACAGATATTAACATTAAGATATATTTTTGACAGAATATGGGAAACTTATAAATGCAATACTTCAAATGTTTCTAGAAGAAGTAACGTGATAACAAGACAAAGAAGCTGGGATGCAATCTCCCAGGTTCCCAATCAATTCCTTGCTAGAAATACGTTACGTTTTAAAATAGTTTACAAAAGATTAGTTTTCTTCTACTAAAGATCTACAAAAGATTAGTTACAAAAGAAGGATCAATGTGAAAGAGCAATTTTTTACTTTTATGAGTGAATTTTGACCATAGATTGTGTGAAAAATATCATTCGTCTTTCTGTGTATTATCCTCTTTTTCTAATTGTTTGAGTTCGTAAACACATTTTTCTTTTAAAAAAGTTAACTTATGTTAATGACTTTAAATAGATAAATGTGAGAGGCAAAATTACCTTTTGTCCAATCTCAGTTTCTTCTCCTGCTGGCAAATTATCAATATCTGGAAGCAATGCACAGGCTTCTAACGTTTTCCGGTACAATTTTTCATCCTTAGATTTCAAAAATAAAATATTTTTCTCAACTGTGGCATTCTGAATCCAAAGTTCTTCTCCAACATATGATATTTCCCCCTTAAATGAGGACAAAGAATAAAATCTTTTTACTTGATTTATTAATTTAATGCAATATAAATTTTTGGGAAGGAATGAAATGTAACAGATGATGTTAATAAATATAAATAAAGGAACTTAAACTCAGATTAGAAAGATTTTTTAAAATTTTCAAATTGTTACAACTTTCATAATATAAATATAATTTGTTTAGAATAAATTTTTTATAGTAAATGTGTTATTGGAACAAATGGATACATTCTGATTTTACAAACAAGTTTATACGGAATCTGAAAGACGCTATTTGTATGTATTTTAGAATCCTCGACCTATACGTAACAATATATATAAAAATACCGGGTCTGTCATAATATTTTTTATTAAAATATTTTTTAATAGACACAATAAAGAAAGAAAAACTAAACTAGTTTTTTTGCAGTATCTAAAATGTTAAATATCTTGCATATATGCTGATTGTAGAAAAGGTCATCAAAATTCTTTAATTGAAACTTTTGACAATCTAAATTGTTCGTCCAAGCGTTTTTCTTTTATTGCTATAATTTGTATCGCTTTCTTGTCATATTTCCCAATCCGCATAGCATTAATGGTAAACATGATTATAAATAAATATTTACCCTTTCAAGTAACTCTTACTATATAAAATAATTTTGTTCCCCTTTTTAAATGAATATATTTAATAATCTGGACAATTCACAACTTCTTAATGAATGTTTTCTTTATATTTTAAAGAATTTTCTACGCATTCTTAACAGTGCTGTATAATGGTATTTATGGTTGTTAAAATATTCCTGTCATTAGAAGAAAGAGGCGACAGATTATTTTCAAAACTGAATTATGAGAAAATTACGTAAAAAAACAATTTAAATTATTCTTGTTGTACATATTTCGTAGACAATCAGTAATTCTTGAATGAGGGCAGGAATTTTTGTTAGCGTGTCTCTTAACATCAGTATCAAGTGACACCAAAGTAATTGTTCTGGCTCAAAAGGTTGATTCACAGTGACATCACGGCTGTGATCTGTAAAGCCATCATTGGACCCATTATTCTAAGAGATACAATTAATTCGAAACAGTATATTGGGAAAATCCTTCATGAATGGTAGAATTGAATCATTAGTCATGAAATGTGTGGGGATTCCATTAGCAAGGTTGTTGTAAAATTCATACTTTCTAGCGCTAGGTCATTGCTGGAATGGTATTAATTTCAAGAAAATTGTCTTTTGTGTTTCATTTTCTAACATATTTTCAATGATAGATAGCTTTTGAACCTGGAAAGCCACTAGTCGGCGATAGAGCAAAAAATATTTGTTAAAAGCAGTAGTTATTCGGTAGAATACAAAGAAGCGTAGAAACAAAAATTCCTGACTTCAATCATTAATCTCTTGCAAGAATGACTTAAATAGTTGTCATAGCTTTCTTGCTTACTAACTCAGTTTAAAAATATCATTCCTTTCCTTAAAATCATGTAAAAATCGAACGAATCCAAAATGTTAATGCTATTGAAACTAAGAATTTATTTCTTTTATTTCTCTCTTGATGATTGTACGAGTTCGGGTCACTTCATATACTGCATATTCATGACTGATTCATATACTTCAGGTTCATGTACTTACTTCAGGTCAAGTATTTTTATTCTTATTTTATATTTGCACCACTCATTTCATTGTTTCTGCAGTGTATTGTATTGAACAGCAAATAATTTTTCTTTGCTGTTATAAAACTCATTAGAGTTTTATAACAGCAAATAAAAATTATTCGGAGTATGAAATATATATATATATATCAACTGCTCTAAGATTTTTTTTTACTACCCATTAAATGATTGCAACTAAAAGTGTTAGTATTTAAATACTTCCAGTACAAAGATTTCTACTATGATATTTTAAAAGTTATTGTTTATATATTTTTAAGCTTTATTATTAATTTATATAGTATTGAAGTTATACCTTATTGCATATAAATAAATATCCAGCATATAACATATGAGTTTACTATTGTAGGATTCATTTTGTTCTTTTTGAGTAACTGGATATGAAAATATACCCAGTTATTACTAAACTTTGTTCTCATAAATGTTTATTACCACTCTTTTTCTGTTTTGTTGTATCCTTAATTCATACTATACTAATGGCAAAGGTAGCAGTTGATAAATAAAAATAATAAGCATTTACCAAAACATCTACTATCAACATATTACTTTTCTCCCCTTTCCAAATGACTATAACCAAAAATTCAGAAAGTACGCAATTTCCGAATTTTTTCTCTCGTTTAATTGCAGTCTATAATATTTATTTAAATGCTAGTACTATTAATCCCTGCAGTATCAAAGTACATATGAACATTTGAGCAAATATGTATCTATTACTGTTAGCATTTTTTTCTTATCTTTTAAATGAATATTTCCTGAAAGTACTTACATTAACACAAGCTATCCCATCTGTTTTGTGCATTTCACCTAATAGAGCTCGCAATAAAGACGATTTACCACTCCTTGTTTCGCCCACGACTGCAATCAAAGAACCTTTCGGAATGCGCAGATTTAGGTACTTGAGACAGGGAATGTCCATTCCCTCCCAAGAAAAAGAAGCGTTGGTCAGTAGGACGCTATTTCCTGAAATGGTAACGCTTAATTAAAAGACGTTTTACGCATTTACCAGCCGCATTTATCCATGGAATTGTTTCTTCCTTCTTAGGATCTTTCAACTTCGCTATGCTCTAAGTTAATCTGGCAGAAACTAACCTTTGGATCTTCTTCAGTTAGATTCTCCGCATAGAGGATACAACTGAAGATTATACGGATGGAATGTGTTAAATTAAATCGAGACATAATACATTTTAAAAGCTGAGTTCATTTAATCTGAGAGCAAATTGGATAACAGTATAAAAATTGATTTTAGAAAAATATGCAAAATGGCGATTTAAAAATTTTTCACTACGAGCGTGATAATTTAATCTTAAGCGACATAGTAGAAATATTACATTATATTTTTTTCATCAAAACAAAGAGTAATACGAGATATCTACTTAAGGAGAAGATTTTAACAGAAAAACACCAATATATTTTCCCTCATTCAAATTACACTCTTTTTCAATTTTTATTAGAAGAGATAGCTTAAATGCTTTGAATATATTTATCCTTAAATAATTCTCATTTTACTTAAAATTCTCGAAATATTCATATTGATTGTCAGTTTCAAAACCATATTGATGATTTGTTGGATATGCATTAATTATATTAGACAGTAATAGAATGATAAATATTGGAAGAATGTTAGAATAGATATTAATATTGTTAGATAAATTTGTCTTGAATCTACACAGGGTTATTTTGAGAGGGATTTTGAAATTTTATGCTGAATTCAGATGACGGGTATTACACCTTAAAAGATACCCCTCTCCTCACTTCTGAACATGAACGGTAGAAAGTCTAATACATTTTCAGGTACACATTAAATCCACTGAGGTTGAACTTCTAATGTATACCAAATTAGCGTACATTGAAGTAATAGGGCTTTGAATGTGGGGTCCTTCAACCCATAAGCTAAGACTCTCCTACCAAGTCGGGGAAGACTACTCTGTCTCATTCGACACACTCCAGAACTTAGCTGTAAATCCTTCAAAGCGTTCATGCCGGTCGCTAACTGTTTATAAAAGTTGTCTTAAACGCAAGCTCTACACCAAAGCTGCATTAATCAATAACGAAATGGAATGTCAGTTTTTAAATAACCCATCTGATGACCTAGGTTTGATCATGTGGCTTTAGCTACAAGCTGCGTTTCTGATAACCATAAGTGCATAAAATGGTAAGGAAGTTTTAGTAATAGAATATGGAGCGTGAGACCATCGAAGATCAGACGTAAAGCTGGTACATGTTAAATTTGCCATTCTGACTGGTGTGGATGTTTGGAGATAAGTATTCCAAACATCCTAATTCTTTAATATTGGTTAAAATTACGAAGTCATTTTGGAAATAGGTCGTTATTAAAGCTATAAGATATAGCTTTAAGAACGACCAAATTGTATTTATCAGAAATTTTGCAGGAAAGCAAGTACCTTGAGTATCTTCATCGACGGAAATGTTGGAAAGTTCAGTTGTTTCCAAGAAACGCTGAATTCTTTTTGTTGATGATAACCCCTGAAAGAAAATATTTATTCCCAGATAAAAAAGAAAATAATGTAACATTTAAAGTCATCGTATTTTTATATATTATTAAAAGTGATGTTGCCATTTAATGTACCTGAATAAAATGAGCAAGAAGATGAAGAATATTTCTAAAAGGTGTTCTCATCATCCATATCAGATAAAATGAAACAAATACTGTTTTCACATCCATAGAATTTCCCATTAGAATGTAGGCACTGAAAGTTATCAGTGAGACCTAAGTAAAAGAGAGATTTATTTGTATGAAAAGTTTTAATACTATCCAATTTTTAAGACATTAAGAAACATTTTTTCAATTGTTATACAATCGCAATACTTTAAGGTTTGTCCTGGACAGAGTTAATATTTGTGAAAGATTCCGTATGAACTCCTCTTCATCTGCGTCCTTAAAGCTAATTCTTATCAGCCAGCATTTTTAATTCTGTGAATCTTTGACAGATGAAAAATAAAATAGTCAGATTTTGTTGATATAAACAGAAGTTCTGCTGTGTTTATATTTTATATTTTTGAACAATAAAATAATAATCCCAAGAAGATAAAACTAAGTAGTGCCATTTAAAAAATAAAAATGTTATAAAAAATTAATCTTATTAGAAGCTGCTGATTTCTTTGTAGAATTAAACTGCTATAGGATCTAAAGAAATATTAATAAATTTTATATATATTCCTGCTCAATTGGTAAAAATAATGCGCAATATTTTACTGTTTTGCAAGGAATAAAGTAGTGTGAAATACTACCATCAATCGCCTCTTAATTTATATCTGAATTGATTGAGAACTTCATTACAATTAAGAACATTTGAGGTCATTTGCCAAAAATATCTCCCCTTCAAAAATTTAGCATTGATATTTTCGAAATATTCAATATAGTCTAAAATAATATAAATGTCAGAACCTTCGGTTATTGCAAATCTATTAACAATTTTGAAGATTTATTATAACGGGGACTATAACTTTTTTTTTATGTTTGCGGTGTACTGTTGTTAAGGTCTCGTCTTCTGGATCAGAGGATTCCAGCTTCGAAAACAATACCACAGAAAAACCATTGCCTATAAGGGTATAGCGCGGGTTAAATATTTCAAGACCAGATGGCCTCCTGCTGGTATAGCAAGGAAGTTTACAGAGAGGAAAGCCAGCTTAGGTATTGTCAGTATCATCTATTATTAGGTATTGTCCGCATAAAATTCTAGTGCAACATTTCAAAACATCTGTAATTTGTATTTAATGTTTAGTTTATGAAATTTGGTACGATTAAAGCATTCTTAGAAAATTTGCCTACGAAGGAAAAGACAATCCCTCTTCTTGATTCAAAAATGAGACAAATAATTTATGAAAGAGTGCGATCAGGAAAATATTAGATTAAATGAGATTTTTAACAAAACTATAAACCTTTACATTTGTTTGAGCAAATGATGGAATAGTTCAGATCTTTAAAACATTTTTTCTGGTAGTTTAATTCAGTTTTGTAAAATTAAATTTTTGGAAGCTACAAAAAATCTATTGTGGGACGGATGTAATTTTGAACAGAGAAGAAACGACCTGACACAATTGCCTCTCCATAGTTCCACATCATACCATCTGGCGTATGTTTATGCCTACTGATTTCACTTGCACTTATGTCAAGATAAATTTTCGTGGTCTAAATATTAAACTTACGACCTTCCACCCTAGAAAACCGTGATTTTCAGAGCACCGCAACTCAGTCAACATTATCTTGCTATTGATTCTACATTGATAATTACATTTCACTCATGTTGTCACTGCAAAGTAAGAAAAATCTAAAGTACAGGACAACTGTACATTAAAGTTTAAAAAGTTTAAAGTTTCTAAAAAAACGATGGATATACATTATTTATACAGCTATTAGGAGTACAATTCAAATATTCTAAAATTGATTTCTTTTTTTTTATCAAATGCTGCGTAAAAAAGCGATTACATGCTGTCTGACAGTGCAAATACAATCCTGTTTACAAAGAAATTAAACAAAAGCTAACTCACAGACCTTCTCGAAACAACAGTGAATATGTTGTTTCACTATTTCCCACAACCATTTCTGGTGATACAACAACGGTATAGGCGTGTAGCTCAACTTATTAGATCAACATTGAGTTACTTTAGATAAATTTTTTTTGATCCTCTTTCTTTAACATATTAAGTACCTTATCAGTCACCAATGATTGGCACTGAACTTTCCTTTTGAACTTCGTCAGTCATCGGTGACTGATACTTTCATTTTGTACCTCATTAGTCACCGTGAATGACTTCGTACTTTTCGTCTAGGACACATCAGTCACTATCGATTGACAGCGTAATTTTCGTTCAGGCTGCGTTATTCATTGTTGACTGATGATACACATTTTAAAAAATTATATTCTTTTAATAAAATATATCTCTAAACGTCAATACATCAAGGAAATAGGATATTGAGGGCTAGACGGAAAAGGACGTTAAAATAGGCTTAGCGCTTAACGTATTAAAAATAATGCAAAAATCGTCCAAATTTATTTTATGAATAATTTTGTAACAATTAATCCTCATAATTGTCATTACCATAACATTCCGAATCCACCTTGAAGTACAGCTCTATATTACTGACACACACTGACACATATTCTTATAACATTTTGTAAGCGTTAAGTTCTTCAATGCAGGCCGGTATTTCGAAAAGAAGCAGAAATGGAATGGTACTGACAACTATTAACATTGATTATTGAAAAGTTGTTAGAAAAATAAATCTGGACGGTGAAATTTCATTTCTTGAATTTATCTTAATTTGAACTATCTTTCATCCAACTCTTTTGTTAACTAATGAGTTAAACTAAGCTTACATCATGATTCGAAAGTCAAATAGCAATGCTCGAAAAACGAGAGACTGTGACAGTTGTTTTAAGGCTACCTAAATAGAAAAAAATATTCCTCACTTACCAAAGAAAATGCTGAAAGAAAAAGAAACCTGAAAGCCATTCTTAAGAATTCAGCTTTTCTTATTTCGGATATTTCTGATTTACGAAAGGACATGATGTTCTCACAGAAGTATTCCTCCCAGGCATAAAATTTTAGCACCTAAATAGGAAGATGGTATTAAACCAGAAAAAGATTATGAACCCTATTTTACTAGAGAAACAATTGAACATTTTTTTGATACTTACTTTGATTCCTTGCAGGAACTCAGTGAGAATGCTTATTCTTTGACTTTTTTTACTCATTCCTTTGCTCTGTAAATGGATAAATTGAATAACTTCAGTTAATCGATATAGTTTTATTTTCCGAAATATGTTTTCATGAAACGTATTCAAAATATTTCCCACCTTGATTTTTTTAAATATTTACATTCAGTATAAGGGAATCTGTTCATTCTAATTTGATGTACGTGTGTCTTGCTAATTTAATTTAGGAATAAGTGTTTCGTCTAGCAATCATAAAAAGAGTGTTATGTTACAATAAAAGATACAGTCATGATTTAGATGACATGCCTGGCTATATTTAACATATAATTTGATTCCACTTGACTTAAAATTAGTAGTAATTTTTATATATGGTTAAATTTGCCAAAAATTTGTAAAATTAAAATTTCTACTAATAACGAAGAAGAATGTGTGTATGTGTGTTAGCGATCTACATGCCAGAGCATTTGGCCTAGAGATTACTAAGATATTTATTTTGGAAGGTAATCGTACACCTGTGTATTATTTCTTTCAAATTTTAGTTAAACATTTAATTAATTAAAAATTAAGCGAAATTTATGATATTTTACCGCGATAACTTTCAAAAATATTACAGTATAAAAATAGTTTTTGCATCATCTTAAGATTCACAAAATTACTTTTTTTAATGATACCAATTTTTTTTATTTTAATCAATTATTTAAAATATTTTCAGCATATTTTAAAACAATACGTTTTATATAGAAATGAACCTCAAATTTGTTTTCGTTGTTGCTATTAATATCTCATCCTGGCCTTTTTTTTCTGTTAGTGAAGGTCAAGATATGAAGATTCAACTTATTCTTTATTTTTGAGTAGATTTTAGTTGACGGTGCGCTTTTAATAAATTTTTTTGTCGTATTTATAATTACTATTTAATTTCCGAATCAAGCAATGGAGAAAATTTTTTAAGTATTTTATTTTTTAAATACTACAATTTTTCTTATATAATTGGACATATAAAGATATTGACAGAAAATTAGAGAATTGCATAGAGCAATGAGGAGAACGGTGCAAAATTTCTAAAATAGTATATGTCTAACGAAGTTCACGACTATCTTGATGTGGTAGTAATTAAGACATAGTTGTCTAAAATATTTAATTGAAATTCCTGGCAACCATTAATTTCAACGAACAATTTGGTCACCTTAGTGTTGGCAGAGTAAAATAAATAATTCATATATAAAATTTGATTTAAAAACATTTATCCCCGTGAAAATGTCTGTCTCGAATTAGACAAATAATCATGTTACTACAAAACAAGACATATAGCGATAACAAGATTAATTCCTATGAGATAGCTTTTCGTTAAAGCTGAAAAATCCGCCGTCGTAAAAACAATTTTTTACCAATCCCAATTCTTGATATCTCCCCTGTAAATGAGCTTATAGTGCTAAGCCACTGACTTCTATCTTAGTGGTTCTCCAGTGTATTTGTTACATTAAAGCATCTTCAGGAGAATATACAATCCTAATTTAGGGTTAAAAATACGGTTGATTTTATATAAGTAATTAATTGAATACTTTCAGCAATAATTTTTTTTTTTTAAATTTTGGCAATAAGGAAAATCTTTCTTTCATATTTCATTTAATAAAATTTAGCTCGTTTTTATTCATGAACAAAAATTAAAAAATATAATATAGAGCTTTCTAAGAAAAGTTAAATTTTTATTAAAATGCCATTCTTTAATTCTCAAATGAACATCATTAAAAATCAGAAAATCTGACTTATAATTAAAAAAAAAAAAAGATAAACATACAAATGCACTCGAAGGAGTCTCTTATTCTCAATTTGCTTCTATCCTGTGGGGATGAGTGGAATTAAAATCAATGAATGCCAACATTATTTCATTATATCTAGCAAAATTTGCATTCTAATGAGATTAATAAAGCTCAAAATGTTTATTTAATTTAAGAAAAAAAAAATATAACTTTAATTGAAAAGCCCTGCATCACGACTAGTTTTCCGATATAATGTTTTTATTATCTCTTCATCTGTTGCCTTTCATTGAATTTTTTAAATTTATTCAGTACATTTATAAGCTTATGCTCACTCGAGAGCACAGTTTTTTTTTTCTGTGAAGAAAATTGAATGCATCCTTAGATTCTGGATATACATGGAAATAGGATTTTAATGGAATTTATTCCGTAAATTTATAAATTTTGTCCACTGAAGAGATTAATTTTTTTTCTGTCTAGGGAATTGACTGAATTCCGGGAATGGAAATAGGATTTCTATAGAATGTCATGCTTATAATGAAAATAACGCTATTCGCAGAGAAATAATTAATTATTTGCTTAATTATTAAATATTTTTAAATATTCCAATTTCATCTGTTAAGAGTTTTATTTTGTATAAAATTAATGTTGCAAAATAGCTTTAAAAGAAGCTTTACAGAAATCAACGTGTAAGCGAAATATTTAAATGGATAATTTAATGACAGTATTTCAATTTTAATCTTAATAAAATAAAATGAAAATAAATTTAAATAAGAAATCTTTTTATATGTAACTGAATGGCTGATATTTTTGCTTGCGTAAAATTCTGGAAATAGCTTTATTTTTATAGTAATTGTGAGCGTATCGGAAAATAACGGAATTATTTCGAGAATATAAAGTTTTACTCGTTCGTAAAGAAATCCACTCAAACATCAAATGAAATATTTAAAACATACAACCTCTGTGCATATGACGGTCAAACAACACATTCCAGATACTTTCGGCCATGCATACTTTTGTCGAACAATAAGATCGTTGTACAACGATACTTAGTTCTTATCAATAAGGAATTTACACAAAGTGGCTCTTCCTCTAACATATTTAAGTTTTATTAATTGGTAATCTCTAATTTATCCTCATTTCAGTGTTTGTCACTATTATGATTTTGATATTCGGCTTACCTACCAGAATGAAGGACTCATGTTTCCACGACGTAACAGCTAAGCCACAGTTTTATTTTTAAATTTCTGCTTGATTTTCAAGGTATTCAAGAGGTTGATACGAAATTATTACACTACATGGATGCTGATGATATTTGTTATCTATATCATATCCTTCTGTTATTTTATTCTTATATTACATATTGCTCTATTAACTTTTATTATTGCTCTATAATAAAAGCAATAATAGCTTTTAACTATGCCAGTAACTTCGGTATATATATATACCTCGTTTTTATTCCTTCAGCTAAATTTTTATCTTCACGCAAGTTCATTCTTGAGCATAGTTTAAAAAAATTTCCTTTTCATATGTATCTGATTATTGCATCAAAACTCTAACAGATCAAAACAAACCTTGAACCAAAAAGTATTTTTAACGGGAATTAAGAGGCCAGACGACTTACCAGGCTAGAATCTTAACATATTATTGGGTTGTTCGGAAAGTAATTTTTTTTTTTTTTTTTTTTTTTTGTGGAAATGAAAAACAGTTTTTGCATAATAAACAAATACTTTATTAAATTATATATTGGCCGTTCTGGTCCAACACCTTTTGCCATCTTTCTGGTAGTAGCATAATTCTACGCTCATAAAATTTTTGGTCTTTCCTGCCAAAAAACGGATCGAGGTGGTTTTTGACCTCCTCATTTGAGGTGAAGGTTTTACCGGATCGAAATTTAGTGAACCAGTTCTGGCACTGGCGTACTGTCAACACACCTACTCCATACACATCGGTCCATTTCTTTCTGGCTTGAACAGCATTTTTACCCTTTCTGTAGTAAAACAGTAAGATATGTCGAAAATGCTGCTTATCGCTCTCCATATTTAAAAGGGCACCAACCAAAAACTACTGCGTAGAATTAATTGGAATTTTTCACACACAAGCCTTGCTATATGAGCTCTCAAAGCATATAAAAATTATACGGCTTAAATGTGAAGTTGGGTGTACAATTAAATCCTCTGTCAGGAAAAAACGAAATTACTTTCCGAACAACCCAACAGAATCTTCCTTGCACAAGCAAAAAATCTTATATGAGCATTATAATACACAGCACAAACAAAAAATAATTATTGAGAGCTAACGAGAGTACTGAAAACGCAGACAGCATTGAGCACCTGAAAATAACTTGCACCTTGCTCCACTATAACATTCATGGGGATAAGAATCATAGCACTAGCTATTCCAACAAAGCAAGCGGCACCAAGAAAGTACCAGAAAATATAAATTCCAGCAAGAAAACGAATTGGAGCTCCCCATACTTCAGTCATTACGCAAATCATTTGGAAAACATTGTCGGAGTCAGTTGTGAGAAGTTGCTTGATGTTTTCTGATTGCTCGGAGACTTTAAGAGCCTAAAAAATAAAAGTAACTCACATTAAATTAAATTAAATCGGTTACGTTTCAAAAAAGTGTCAATGCCCAAATCGGCCAGTTTTCACTACAACTTATTTAAAAACAACTAGAGTAATATTAAAAGAAGTTGTAATGCTCTCTTCTCAATAAATTCAGAGTCTGAGTTTTTCTAAATAATCAGTGTAACGTATTTTAAAAGAATCATGTATGAAAATTTCTTCGCTTAACCAACGACAGCTGGCAGATTGATTCTTTTTATGCCTAGGTATAGAAATATCAAAATATATTTTAAGGATTATAGCAAATCATTTTTCTTTCTTCGGACCTTTTACTCTTAATAGTTTTTTTTTCTAATCCTTCTTAATAGTCCCATCTACTCACTATTCTTCAGTACTTGCTGTTCTGAGAGCTAGTTTAAATTATTTATTCCAAACGGCAAGTAGTGAAGAATTGTGGGTAAGAGGGATGATAAGTAATCATGAATAATAAGAAGCAGTTTCAGCTACATGAGAGTCAAAAGTATTGAGCATGGATGACAAAGAGTGAGATACAAGGTTTAGCAAGAATGCAACCATAAAATGAAGTAAAGGTGACAAAAATGTCAGAATAATACCTGAAGCATTGACATAAGATATGATATCATACGTGGCTGCATTATTTTCGTTAATAATACTTGTGATATTTTAATTTCAAGTTCCATTTGATCTATCTTTTCTGAAATGTATTATCCTCAATAGCAATTATTCCTCAGTCATCATTTCCTAAGCATTCCCCAACATTAACACCAACGGTAGCAACAGGAAAATGAGATTAAGCTCTTAGTGTAACTACCGACGTCAGTTGGAAAATATCTTTTAATCTTGGACTTTTGTCATTTCAAATTCATTTTCTTTTGTCATTTTTTAGAACTGAATGAGAAAGCGAGATGAATCAGACAAACCATATTTAATTTCCGAAAGACAGCATCAGTTTCATCAGAAGCTTGCTAAATGCTAATATCAATTACTTACAAAAAGGCCATAGCAGATGTAAGTGCAGAAGAATTTATTAGTATCAGAAGTGGGATTATTTCTTTATTATTTCGTATCAATATTGCAACAGCTGTTATGAAAAACTCTCCTGCTTTAATCAGAAATGACACATATCTTAAAAAAATGCATTGAAGAGGAATAAAATCTCAAAAAGCTCCATAACTTATTTCTAATCTCCACTTGATTGTTCGTCTTGATGAAATTGCAGTAATTACTTTGGTTAAGAAGCCTTAGTTACAAATGTTGTGATAATGGGCTGAATGGTATGCAGCACTCCTGCAACTCTGGAGGTATTAATTGCTTTAGTTGCTTTTGCTGAATAACTGAAAACTGCTTTGAATATTTGGTAAGGATTAGAGATAACATAGATTGAAACTGAGAAATCTCTTATTGCCAATCATCTTTTAGGAATATTGATGGAATTTGAAGAAGAGGACATTCGAATGGAAGAATTTCTTGCATGTATGTACAGTTTGAACAGTACAGTATGTGCAGTAACCGAACCGTATGTACCGTTTGTTCGAGACTCCTTATTACTCTGATGCAATTCAGGGGCATATAAAATAGAGGAGAACCAGCGGGAGAGGTCTTCCTAAAACTGTCTCACATACTCTCTAATAAACTTGTCATGATGGAAAACCACTTACATGGAATTGGCATACAATAGTTATACGAAATATTAAATTTTGGCATGCGTTAATAATATACAAAAATCGAATTTTTGTTTTAACAAAACTGCACTTGAAGTAATAAATTTCCGTACCAAATTTGATATATTTAAGTCATTGCGTTTTTGAGCTACCGCATTTACTTATTTTTCAAAGTACAAACCGACAGACGGTCAACATGTAATTGGATTTCGTTTGTACTAAGATGTTAAATCTGTGTACCGACTTTTATCTATCTAGCTCAGTTCATTTCATAGTTATCGTGTTAATTTATATTCAAAAACTCAGACGGACTTCCTCTCAACAGATTTTATTCGAAATTTGAAAGAAATCTGTAAATTTAGTGTAAAGGCAGTATGCAAAATTTCAACCGTCTAGCTCAAAACGTTTTTTGAATTATCTTACAGACAGATGGACATTTTCCGAAAATGTGTTTTTCGAACTGAGGAAGGCCTGAAATGTAAAGATTCGTCAAAATCTCGAGTCCGAATTTCTTACGATTACTGTTCTTTCTCTATACTACATATACGAGAAAGTAAAAACGACGGCTTTGTGCTCTAAAATCCTGAAAAAGATTCCGAAAACAATCACCTAATGGTGTTTCTAAATATAGTTCAGGAATGTAAATTTTATCTTTGATGTTACAGGACAGATGATTACTGAGAAATGTACTTTTTATTTTGGACGACAGGTTGAGAATCTTTTATCATGCTTCTGTTACAGGTCAGGGCAATTCGAAGGAATGTACTTTGCTTGCTCTGAAGTTAGTTCAAGCAACTTTTATCAGTCAAAAACCTTTTTTTCAACAATTTCGATGCATTGGTTTTTACCTTTCTGTTTTTTAAAATTTAAAAACACCATCCGGGAGGGGGTCAATCACTATTACAATTTTAAAATGCCATTCTTACAGAATTATTATATTTTTGGGGGGCATGCTAGGAATCTTTCACCAAAGGAAATCTATCCTGTTGGCTTTTATTTCTTTCCAAACAAACTGGTTCTTCGGTGAATCTGTATTGGAAAACCTTTAAACGTTTAACTTAATTTATACAAAATATAATGAAAACATCGTCATGAGACTTTTATAAACTCTAAAATATAAACTTGTGGTATCTGTAATAATAGACCACTAGTGAGACTTAAATGGTCTAAAGACGTAGAATATATAGCTATTTTTAGAAAAATGCAATTAGTGGAAATGGTCTATTACAAGAAAAATATGTATAGGGAATTCACTAATAGTTTGTATTGAGAGAAGTTTAGATTTTCTTGATTAATATTATTTATTTAATAATGTTAACCGTAAAAAATAAATTTTGTCAGTTTACAATTTTAATTAATGCTATCTCTTTAATTTATTTAACTACCACTTTAATTATAATAACTTTTAATACTCTAATTTATTTTTCTGCTATTGTATACCACTCACTCTTGATTCATATTGAAGGGAAACCGCTTAACTGTATAATTTTATCTTATTATAAGAATGACACCCCATTCAAAAGTTCGGCCACCTTGAAAGTTAAACATCTTTCTTTTAAGCCTTAATGTCCGAATCAAAATCTCAGCCATTATTTGAATATGTTGTACCTTAAACACGATAATAATTTAAAAGTTTGCAAAAATACGTCTTCATTTTTAAAATTAGTTTCTCATTATACATTACACGCAAGATAAGAATAGATAAGCAATAAAACCTTAATGATTTCAGTTTAAGAATCTTATATGCACTCGTTAAATTAAACGCTGTGTATAAAAACCATCGACTCTAATAATAATTAAATTCAATTGAATAGGAACTTAGACCAAACCTTTTGAAAGACGGCATTCATTACAGCAGTTTTGATTCTTAAAGCACCCATTAGTCCATAATATTTTCTCTGCGAGTCGGCGAAAGAGGAAAAAACCAGTGTAATGAAAAGAGCTGAAGCATAGAGATAATTGTGCCATTCCTGTCTTTCTTTCTCGTTATCTAGAAGAAGACTGCGAGGAAAAAAAATATTATCTCATAAAGGCTGGGCGTACACGGAATTACTTTAGCAATCAAATAAAGTGATCGTAAGTATTATCAAAAGGAAAGGACGTAATACCTCAGAATGCACACTGGCAGAAAGTAGAAGAGAGTGTAGACTACTTCCAAAATTGAAGCAAGAGTCAGGAACTTTTTAGAGATTCTTAATAGGATTGTAAATAAAGACTTTCCATTAGGATAAACATAACCGAAATTTCTTCTATTTCCATCCTGAGATTCGGATCTCTCGTCCAAAAGGTTTTCTGTTTCCTCATCTTCCAAACATGGTGGCTTTCTGGAAAGGACTTTTAATTAATTTTATGATTATGAAGATTCATAAGTGCTTTTAAATTAAGGATTTTGTTGAGTTAATTAAAGGAAGATAAAAGGAATAATTAATTGTCGCGATTCAATAGCAAAATGAAAGGGCTTATTAGACTTAATTAATATTTCTACGGCTAGCATTTTTACTGGAAGCATTTTCTGTGATACATGACTAAGTTTTTAACGCAAGATGCTTTTGTTTCGGATTAATTATAATTGGAAATTCTAATAGGTAATCAGAATTACACTCACATGATATGCGAAGATATTCATTTTTGAAGTAGTTTAGAATCTATTATTAATTATTATTTAATTCAAAATATTTAAAATGAATTTTTAACATTTCTTTTTTTTTTCCTTTTTGCATTCTCTGGTTATATTTGCCGTCCAAACATTATTCTTTTGATTCGTCTTCAAAAGATTATAGCTTCATGAAAAGAATTTTCGATTAATCTTGCAATTATGATTCTGGAATCAAATACGTTTTTGTTGTAAGTTTTGTTGAGTTAGTTAATAGTCCAAGTTTTATGCTACCGTTGAGGAGGTTGGATGATTAAACATTTGCTTTACGCGTTTAAATAAAAAGCTATTAATCTAAGAGGAAAAAATTCAAATTACAATTGTAGGATTTAAAACTTTCTACACGATGTTGTGTAAAACGTACCTGTAGTTTATTTAGATCAAAAGTAAGTATTAAAAAAGGGCAAATTTTGAAACTATTTTTAATTTTTTTGTTTTTATATTTGGGTGAAATTTTTGGAATTAAACAAGGTCGTAAGAAAATCCACGTAATTTCTTTATTGTTAGTCAGAATTCGAGTGCCGAAAACAAACCCTGTTTTATAGATGTAGCTCTATGATTTGAAATGGCAGCATAACAGCTGATTTAAAAAACAAATAGCGGTGAATATTTTATTTGACAGGTAAGAAAAGAAAATGTATTAATTTGCAACGATTTATTCTTAAGAAACGTTAAAAAGTACAATTCACGAGCATAACGATCTTTGGAAATTGAAAACATTCTTCGTAATTGAAATTAAATAATGGTTTAAAATTTAATTTTCAATTTTTTTGAATATCGAAAATAATGACACCATTTGAAATCTTAGAACGATAGTTTTAAAACAGGCATTTTCTTTCAGTCCTTGGATTCTAACAGATAGAAAAGCACTTACAGTCATTTTTTGACGACCCTCTTTTTCTTTCCTATAAAGCTGAATTCTTCAGAATTAATCAGAAATTTTTGCCAATTATTTTTTTCTACATAACATGCACATAAGTAGAATTTCATAAATTTTTCTCAAATTAAAAGAAAAGAAATTAATTTCTAAATTAGCACTTCTTAATTTTACTCCTGATATAATTAAGCAATTATTATATTTATCACTAATTGTATAGATATTTTTGATATCTTCGACTTTTTAGAGGTCCATTTTGGATACCCAATTCAACAGCATAAGCCAATGAAATCACGGTTATGAATTTTTTCTACGTTTTACTAATTTTGACTGGACTACGATGATAAGTAAGATGAATGAGTGGTCGTCGTTGTTCAATAATAGCATTGGAGATTCAGCCTAATTATTTATACGGATACTTTGTATCCTAGAAGTACTTGAAATGATTTGAAAATACTCTTTTAAATTAAAATTTTCTTATCTTGGGCTGTAAATAATTGCCTATTTGAAATGGTAAACCAAAAGACTATAAAGATATGTGAGGTTATTTTATATAGTTGAAAAAAAAAATTCTTACTGATTTTAAATTTTTCTTTTCGAATAGTGGAAAAGATTTTAGCTTGAAAATGATTTTTACATAAAGAAGCATAAATAGTTTTAAATAATAAAAAAAGTAATACACACATTTGTTTGGCTAAATATAGAAATAACTTTAAACCAGTAGAGTGTTCTTTATTGTATACTTTCAAAATTTTGCTTAATGATGAATTTTCAGTTGACCGACTGTACCACAAATTTCCATTTGGATGTTAAAATTATTTACCAAATTTCATTCATCTAGTTACCAAATTTCATTCATCTATTTACCAAATTTCATTCATCTATTTACCAAATTTCATTCATCTAGCGCTTTTGAGTGTGATGCTCCCCATAATGAGTCAAATTTTATCGTTCATGGCCTTATATTAATGTTTGACTGTTAGATTTCATAGAATTTACACTATGGGCAAGAGTTTGGGTGAGACTGACTGTTTTATTTATTATTTTGAGATACTCACATTTAGGATGATTATAAGTAAATATATCAACTTTACAGGGCTATTAAAAGAAAACAAAACAAAATCCAAACTTGTTGTTCTTCGGAAATTGCAAATAATAGTTGAAAGTTTAAATTCAACGCAGTTAGAAGTGTTCATTGTAAGCTCTTCCAAAAATACGAAAGATATTAATGCGGTATAGCAGTCCATCCCATGCTTTTTTAGCATTTTTGATGCGAAGCTTTGAAAGCCTGCAAATATGCATGTTTTATGTCAGCTAGTAGCGGTGAAACAGGCATCTGCTATTTGATATAGCCCAATTAAAATAAATCAAATATTGCCATACATGCATATCTGCATCCTTTCAAAACTTCACAGCAAGCATGCAGAAAAAATTGTACAGTGAGTTATCGTACCGCTTCGATATCCTTCGCATAGAACAATTGAATACTTAAAAATGTGTTCCGGGTAACTGTGTTGAGTTTAATTCTTCAATTATTATTTTTTTAAATTCCGACGATCAACAAGGCTATACTTTGTTTTGTTTTCTTTTAACAGGCCTTTAAAATTGGAACATTCATTTATAATCACCCTCTATTATGATATAAGTGAAAACCTATTTTGGATAAAACGAATAAAACATATTTTGAATAAAACCAGATCTGAATAAAAATAACACTCGATTCGGCATTGAAAGGAGATAGTTAGATTTCATTTTTCTATTCCAACTGCTTTATCAGGAGCATCATTGATAAGAAATCAGACCGAAGATAAAAAAAAAATTCAATACACGGAAAATTTTCTAACTGTGATGCAATTTAATCCGGTGATTTGACATAATATAACAGCTGGTTAATTTTCAAGATTGGTTGGCATGTCAGAGGATGTTAATGAAGATTCAGTATTTTATGCTAGTTTTATTTAACCCATTTATTGTTTATAAGGATGGAATTTTGTAATCGTTTTTTCACCCACTCCCTGAAATAAAAGATTTTGTACACTTGTAGGTTCTTATGTACATTATATTATTACTTCCATAACTAATTATAAGATGATGTACTATACATATAAATAAATTAAATTTTGATTACTATATAGAAATAAATTAAATTTTGATTATTATATAAAGATAAATTTCGATTACTATATATAAATGAATTAAATTATTATTAATAAATTCTTTATTACATATATATATATTTGCTTTTTTTTTAAAACGAAGTGTACAGAGATGAAGCAAAAAAGTTCGACCTCTAGTCTTAGAGGAAACAGCCGTGAGTTCGGAGAATGCACTTTTCGAAGAATTTCTTTTTTAGAGTTATTGTATGGAACGACATACAGATGCAGCTCAGAAATAAAACTAGCTAGATGGACGAAATTTAGCATGCGATCTTTTCAGCAAAATTGCATATTTCTATCAAATTTTGGACAAATCTGTCCAAGGAAAGTCTATCTGCCAATGCACTTATGAACAGGATAATTCAAAAATGATATGAGCAAGATGGATGAAATTTGGTAAATGACTTTACAGCTAAAATTTGAACTGTATGAAATTTTGGATTAAGTCTGTCAAAGGCTTGCCATCGGTCTTGTTGTCTGCCATCGTGTTTATTCGAAAGTGTATACGTGGTAACTTGAGAACGCCACAAAATGGGTGAAATTTAGCACGTGACATTTACACCAAAATTGTAGGTTTGAATTAAATTTCAGATTAAATCTGTGAGATGACTGTTTGCTCATCAGTATTTATATGTTGTTGTTTCTTATGGCACTCGCCACGGACAAGCCCGCTGTTACGAAGTATGAAGACAGCGATTTAAGCCGGAGGGGGAGCGTCTCTTGTTTTTTTTAGCAGCGCCAACTAGGGCCAAGAGTATAACTTTGCTACTCACGCATCACTCATTCGCTTGCACAACCCCTTTTTACAGGAGGACACATTTACACATCTCACAGATAGAACAACAACCATGCCCAAACCGGGACTTGATCCCGGGACGCCCAGATCACGTAGAAGACGCGCTACCCCTATGCCAGGACGCTGGTGCAGTATTTATATAAACACGATATATCAAAAATATCACCTTAAAAATTTGGTATTTGGTCTTCACATCAAAATAGTTGATTTGTATCAAATTTGAACCCAGTTTTCAGCAAAAAATGGTTTAAAATGCACATTTCATTTTGTTAAGTATACAACGACGCTAAAAATGCGCCTTATTGTATAAATATACTTAAGAATCGAGGGCAGAATGCTCCAATTGGGAATAGCACAACTGTCATTACACTAAGTAATAAAAGCTTCTCTCGCTTTGTGCATGGCAATGAAAAGCTTCCAGTATGGTGCTTGGTTATCGCTTCCATAGTGGCTACAATAATGGCAATTTTGCTCTTTGATCCCATCGTCAATGACGAGTCGTACCTCTATACGAAGTGTTAATGTATGTGTTGCTTCGTAATGGGAGCTCATATGTGTCTATTACAGTCCCCGATGCTATGAAAAATGGCTACTCCGTTATTCAATTTACTCCGCATGCCAAGGCATGAAGCGAGTAATTTTTGGTAACATTTCCTTTTCCTATTAATAGACATAAGATTTATTAATATAGAAAGGAACTGCATATTAAAATGACTGGACAATTTCGCATTTCTTCATCAAAATTTCAATTTTAAAAAGATTCCATCTGGCCATTATTAGTATGAGGTTTCTTAATTCATTTCCATTATTATATTATTACCAGTGCAGATTCGAAAAATGAAATCCCTTTTTTCGTCACTTAACGTTTCGCATAAAACGATTTATATTTTGAGGGAAATAAATCAAAATATTTTAGCAATTTTAATTTCAACCGCATTATAAATACATACTTCTCATTTATATCGTAACATGGTAAGGTTTTAAAGGTAAATGAAAATATGGTAGTTTGCAAATCCTTAGAGTGACGTTTTCACCTTTTTTTAAAACTTCCTTTCTTCTGCCAAATGTGATGGAAAACGTTTTAATACCCGACAGTGGACTGCTCTCATACTGGCATTCCATCTTACTTTATTTCATCTTTCCATTTCTTTTATATCTGGAGAACATTTCCATTTTGTTTTACGCTCACTGTATCTAAATTTTCAGAAAAACAATCCAAGTGCGTGGGGAGAGAATGAGCATATAACATTCTTCCCAATCACGGCTCTCCCATTCATTAAGAAAGTCTGAGATCGTGTAACCGTTTGAAGAACGATCATAAATATCACCTTCAAATAATTGCAAACTATTCATTTATGTTTTGAATACAAAACTTCATTATGTACCAGTTGACATTTTTCGTAGCCACTTATTAAAATGAACTGTGAAATATAGTGATGGAGGAAATGGAGAAGATGGCAAGAACTGGAAAGGGAATAATAGTTTAAGGAAGGCCAGAAATGTACGAAAAGCCTAGATATCAAATTTTAATTTCTTTTCTAAAACTTTATTGTTGCGTTTAACAAATAATTTACTGCATTAGAATGAAATTATAATAATATTTTATGAATTCATTAATAATATTTTAGGAATGAAGGAATAATGAATGAATGAATGAATAATGAATGAATGAATGAATAAGGAATGAATGAATGAATAAGGAATGAATGAATGAATAATAATATTTTAACGAATGAATGATTAATAATATATTTTATGAATGAATTAATTATTATAATCAAATCATAATAATTATTTCTTTTGTGAATAAAATAAATATAGAACTATTTATTAGTTAAAATCTATAAATATATTTAATAAAAATCGTAAGATTTAATTTTTCATGGCACCTAAAATACTAAATTCTTATATATTTAATCTGTAATTTGTTGTAAAATTATACGTGAAAGAATTTTTTAAATTATTTTTCCAGAAATCAGCTTCTCAAATACTATAAAAAACACTAGCTAAGTTTTTCATCGCAAATTCGAGCAATCGCCGAAAAAGTAACTTCATTCTCTCTTCAAATTCTTTGACAAGTTAGAGGAGACCTCGCATTATTACACTTTATTCATTGTTATTGTAAGACAAGACGTTCATCTATGAAGATCACATGAGTAAACATAACCGTCTGAAGAAACGTGATTCTGCATAAGTAATATGGGCAAACAAGGCTTCTATTTCGTCACATTGTTTGCTTGATTAGCTTGTGCGAAACTCCGTGATAGGAAATGAAAAAAATTGGGCGGGAAATATTAAAGTTATTAAACACAACAGCTAAACCAGGGAATTAATATTTTTCGAAGCAAGATTTGACATGCAAAATGTCTGGAAGTTTTTAATGGAACATCGGAGAAAGGACCGATGTTTGGTATCTGGTAATGGGAATTTTATTATTATAAAAGTATTGAAAAATGAATTTTGCAGGTTATCCATCAAATGATGAAATAAAATGAAAAATGAGTGCGCGAGTATAAATTAATATTAAAAGATGGTTTCTGATGATAAAATGCATTGCATAATTTAGATGCAAATAATTTAATTAAAATAACGTACTATCGCTTTGGGGAAGAAAAAAAAAACAACACTAATTTTAATTTCTATCTGAAAAGGACCCAGGTCATTGTTTCCAAATAGGAATTTTTGCAATTATATTATGTATCTCTTTTTATTTTCCGTTCTTTCTTATACCAGTGCTTCTGCTCAAATTATGAAATCATTTTTATATTCATATATCTTTCCTTATACAGATTAATTATAATTAAAGTGACTATACTTAGATTTATATAGAGCCTATTGTGGTTAACCTACATCATTGAAACTTGATTTATGCATTATATGGTCATAAGGTTAAAAAAAACACTTGCAAAATATAATAGTTTAAATGTTGGCTACTAGATGGCGCTTTTCCTGCAACATGGAAAGGTCAGTATGCAAATTAGGAACGTATGACAATAAGTGCAGTAAAATCATTCTTCACCATGACATTAGAGAAAAAAAGATCGAGCTTCACTGATCAAATTGTTTTATCAGATCTGCAGTAATGGTTTAGCTGCATTATGAGAACACCGACGCTTAAAAGGTTTTCTAAATGGGCCTATGTCAAAGATTATATTGAAAAATATGATTACTAAATCTGAAAAGATTGGTGAATTACGTGTGCATCCAGAAAGAGGACGGAAACAGATTTCAAACGAAAGTGTGAAAAAAGTCACTATTGCTTTGATTGAAAAAGTACCCGGTTCTTAATATTCTGAAACAAGTTCTCGAACGATGTCAGGTGATTTGTCTCTCCCCTGGTCTATACGGTATGAAAGATTCTGCAATGCATTTTAAAGTAGTATCCTTAAAAGATCCCCGTGAGGCGAAAGCTTCACCCTCAAGATCCGGAATACGCATTGGTTTTGCTTACCGATTTCTGGTCAGAATAACCGTTAAAAGTGCATGGCCTTAGAACATTTTGTTACCATATGAGGTGCATTTTATCCTAGACGGAGCGGTGAATAGTCAGAACTGTTGTATATGGGGTACTGCATATCCTAACGTTTTGCACGTACAGAAGCTGCATTCTGATTGAATTATTTTATAGTGTGGTTTTATTGTTGATTTCATTCTTGTCCATTTTTTCTTTGAGAAGAACACTCCTGAAGGCCCAAAAGGTATTCCGACTCGAGTATTCGTTATTGAGAACTTTTACGTCATTCCAACCTTACAAGAACGCAAATATTTAGGAATATTGTCTTCATGCAAGATGGTCAATGTTGGAAAATTCTCCCAATGTTCCTTGTTGGGTAATACTCCATGTTACCCAACAAGAGAAGAATCTTCTTTGTGCCCACTGTGTCAGATAAATTCACGACATTTTCTGACTACTTGACCTTCTTATCCTCCAGACTTGAATCTTTGTGATTTCTAATTGTGGAGATTCCTAAAAGATCGTGGTGGCCCGCGGTGGCCTGGTGTTAAGGTCTTGGCTTCGGAACTGGAGGGTTTCAGGTTCGAGACCCGATTCCATCGAAGAACCGTCGTGTAAGGGGGTCTGTTGCACGTTAAATCCGTCCTGACCAAACGTCCTCCCGCTGGTGTGGTGTGGTGTGGAGAGGGGGTGCCAGCTCAGGTGTCGTCCTCGTCATCTGACCGCGGTTCAAAATGACGAGGTCCGTCCCAAAATAGCCCTAGTGCTGCTTCAAACGGGACGTTAATATAACTAAATTAAACCTAAAAGATCGTGTTTATGGAGAAAGCATAAGGACACCATCTGAATTGAAATAAAAAATGACACTGCAGTTCCTCAAAATGCACTTCGAGTTTCTGCCGTAACGCGCGTTTTAACGTGAATGAAGTAAATAAAATGCGCACTGAAAGAATGACGCGATTAAATAAAGTATTTTACTTCAAATTTTTGTTTTCTGATCTTTATGTACCACTTTTTCACCTGGTAATAAAATTTGAATTATTAATTTTTTATTTCAAATTTCTATTCTTCATGATTCAAATAACATATATACCATGTTTCAACAAAGTACATCAACCAGAACGGTCTCTACATAGATGTGAGTAGGATCATTTTATTTATAATCTTCCTGTAAATCTGGTGAATTAAAATGATACTTAATTTGGAAGAATGAAATTGGAGAGGTGAAGGTGACAGAATTTAATTATCCTGTGGAAGATTAATGTTAAGGTTCAGGTGACTGATACGTTCAAGTTAAAATCTTCTCTTAAGAAAGAGATGTCTAGAGGAACAGGAAAGGCCTACTCACATTTTTAAATCCTTCAAATACTCCTATAACAATAGCTTTCTTTTCAACTAACAGTAGATTACCTAATTGTATTTTCAATTTAATGTTCATTCTTTCTTTCTCACATTGCAAAATACAATAAAAATTTCAGTAAAACTAGATAACTAGGCGGTGAATAGTTTTATTAAATTTTAATGGGATGCGTTACAGAATAGAATGTATGTAACGAGATTTATGCTTTACTGGAACATAAGTTGTTCAATCTGTAAATTTAGAAATAATTTTTAGTTTGGCCTCTATCGGACCCATAGTGGAGAAGAATTATATTGATAAGTCATCAGAAATTCTTTTTTCCAGAATTTTGCGTTTAATCTTGTTTGTTAATAGTGACAGGCCATTTTTCGGAAGAGAACTTGAGATGAATATGAATATCAATATGAATATTCAATTCAAAGTAAAACAACTTTAAAAAAAAACAATAAATAGTTTAAGAATATGGTTACTTTGACGCAAACTTGCCATTTTTGCCATCCTTTCTGACAGAAAGAAGCATTAAAACGGACTTTGCCTATGTTTTTAGATTTATAACAAGATAATCTATAATTTGGAAACCACAGATTTACAACAAGATAACCACATATTTACAACAAGATAATCTATAATTTGGAAACCACTCAAGCACAGTTTGGCTTGTTTTTAGAATTTACTACAATAAAATCGATTTGAAATTAACTTCAGATTAAATTTTTCTCGTTTCAAAATTAAATGATGGAATATTTTGACATATTCAGGTAATTAGTTGCAATATTTCATTTGTCATGGAAACTAAAATAGCTAATATCTTATTATTCACTTTGTATGTATTCAAAGTACAACAAATGAATAAATAGATAAACAAATTAAGAGAATGAAAGGATTAATTGTCTTTTTAGAATACATCATAAATGACTCACCTTGATAAACAAAATTCATGAAACAATTTTACCACTTTCGAACTCTTCAGATCTGAACATAAAGGTAGCAAATAATCTTGGTGCAAACTATTTTGAACACTTCTTTTCAGGAGGCTATAGAAATGAAAGCAATCTTGAGAGAAAATGAAACATGATTCTTCTTAAGCAAATAAAGGTATTCAGACATCATTTTATAAATGAAAATTCTAGGTATAGGGTTAATAGAATTTCGATTTCTGTTGTAATTTAGCATGACTGAATATTAACTAAATAATTCTTTATTCTTCTTTGTAAGGTTTTTAAATGCAAGACTTAAAAATTTTCCATCAAAGAATACAAAATTTATACCAATGTGGCTGTGGCATTTATCTAAATAATAAATTCATTCAAAGAATTTCTTCATAGCAAATCAGTAATTTTCCCCATAGTATTAGTAAGCAACTTAAAATAACTGAAAGTATCGAAACCCATTAAAATGGAACCAATGCACAAAATTTCATAGTCATATGACAGATGAAACTTGATTCGACATCTAACTTTATGATATCTTAACGCCTTTCTTCTTAAAACGCGCAGTGCATCTAACTTGTATTATGTGAGCATGAATTATCTCTACTGGCCGTTTGATAAATAAGAATAAATACAGGAAACCCTAATTTTTTATTAAATAAATTGTAAAATTGTTTTTAAAAATTAATATATATATATATATCCTTTCAACTTATTATATTTGGCTCTTCTGAAAGTAAGTTTCCTGGAGGCTGTAAAGAGACATCAAACATGAAACCTGTGAAACATTTATTGATACAAATACAGTACTCTTTCAATTACTTCTCATTTTAAGAACCATAGAAACTGAAACACATGTCATATCGTGAGACCAATTTCTATATGCTAGAACAGTTGGTAGTTTCTGTGAGCAAGATCGGGAGATATGGATAAACACAACCCTATTGAACTGATTGAGTAATTGTTGTGTGCTTAGTATCGCATGAAACTGACTAAATATATATTGTGGTGATGCAACGCAATGCCCGCACCGAGCATCTTTACCGTCTGTTTCAATACTTGAAAAGATTCCCTGACCGGGCTACATTTACCAGGGAGACGACGTGCAGATGGCTAGAACACGGTGACTCCGCTCTTTGCTGGTACATTTCTTTGAAACCTGTATCGAGAAATTGGTCTCACAGTATGATGGGCTTTTTAATTCCAATTGCTCTTATGAGGATAAATTGCTGAATATCTGTTTTAATAAAAGCTTCCATTTAATTATATTTTGTGTCTCTGGTCTCCAGGAAACCTACTTTCTAGGCGAGCGAAATATAATGCTATTTCATTTTAGAAAAAAAAAGTTAAACGAATTTAATAAGAGTTTCAATATTTTTACACTAAGTTATCGTCAGTAATAGTATAAAAGATGTTGAAATCTAACTTCCATTGGATTCGATGTATTGATATTTTTATACAATAATGTTTCCTTTTTGTTAAGCACTCAGAATTTCAGAATAATAATTTGTAGCAAGAAAATAACAATAATCAATAATCTTCTCATTCAAAACAACTAATGTAAGATCTAAAAATATATATTGCGCAATCTAAGATCACGTTTTCTGATTTTATTTCTCATTGGATGATAAAATTTACCTGTTATCTACAATAACTACGAATGAGCTTATCTGTCCATTCACCCTTCAGAATATTCCATTAATCAGAAGATTATGGTTGGCATTTTGTCACTTTAAATTATACGCAGTTTGAAATGGAAATATACATAAATTTTTTAGATGATTTATGAATTTAATTGCTTAGGAAAAAGCTTTAAAAGCTCGTGGTATAATAAAAACCATAATAAAGTTAAGATTTTAGAGATCAAAACTGCTGATTTTGAGTAAAAATGGTTATACATAATAAACTATATAAAAATTTCCTCATTATAGTATTGTATTTAATTTGAACGTTATTCTTACCTTAGAAGCCAACTGAAGGTCAAACGTGATGGTAATGAAGCACCCTCCAGAGGGCACTGGTACTAAAAAAGCAATTAATTGGTAATTTGTAGCAAAAACATAACAATCAATAGTCGCATAAAATGGCTATTACAAAATATCTCTTAACTTTGAAAACATTGAGAAATTGAGCGATCATAGAACGTTCTCGATAATTTGGTCACGTTACACACACTGTCGCAGCCTATTAACTCATTCCTGCAGAACATGCCGTGTAATATACGGTTTATACGTTAAACAGTGGCGGCTCGTTCATTAAGGTTGCAGACCTGTAGTATCACCGGAAATTATTTTTTAAAGTTATAATTTACTATTTTATAGAATTACTTTACTTTTTCAGTCTGAGAGTTGGATTCTTTTTGTTTATTTTTTGTCAGTTAGTTCTATCTACAAAAAAAAAAAAAAAAAAAAAAAAAAAAAAATCAATAAGCAAGGAAAACGCTGGTAGGAGTGATTCATTGAGCAACGAATGAAAACCTACTATACACACAACCAATTAATTGATTTGAAGGTCGAAGCAATCCTTTCCTCTTTTGAATTTAGAGGCACTGGAGCTGCAGTCAGAGCAGACTTAGCTTGGAGCGTTGATTGTTTCTTTGCACTACTATCCAAATTCATCGTTGTTTTCTTTTCTATCTTTCACATTGGATACTCCTGAGTCCTGGTTTCGATTCATGTTACCTTGACAGAAATGCATCTGCTTTATTGAATATTCATTTTCTTTTGTTAGAGGTTACTCTCTGAAAAACAGGCACGAGCGTAATTTTCTAAAATGTTATTCAGATGAAAATTTTTGAGGGAATAATAATTATTAATTATTACAAATAAAAAATGATGAAAGTTGCATATCATTTATTCCGCATTTCATTAGATATTCATTTTCAGGTGAGCACTTTTGAGCTGATTGGGCGAAGATATAGGTATATGTTGATTTGATATATGTATATGTTGAATTATCACGCCATCATTCACTTAATTTTCTTCAAAACTACAAGAAATTTATACCATATACTCGTTATTTAATGTGCATGAAATAAAAGGTACTTCATATGTAGATGTGAAATTGAAAATTTTAGGCTACTTATAGGTAAAGAAACTTCTTTAAAATTGCAATATCTTGATAAACATTTTTTGAGGAACTGATAATCTTTGAGCTGACGGACTACTAATGTTGTAAACACAGATTTCCTCACATTCCAGGGATGGACTTTGATACCTGAAATGTGAAAGTGATTGAATTTTCTCCAGTCTATACTAAATCTGTAGCCAATTTTCGGCTCGGTATGTAAGCCATTTTTTTTAAATCTTTGGCACAACCCAAGTCTCATAGCAGAAGGAACAATCAAATGATTTTTAGTGCGAATTGTGAACATATTCCAGTGATTCTTGCCCTGAAATATGCAAGGTTCGAATTATGCCCACATACACCAATGTTTCAAGCGGTCCTAAAAGTGAAAGTCAAAAGTGCCTTGGTTGGATTTCGTGCAGACGAAACCAAACGTATCTGATATTCCGCACAGTTGCCTAATGAACATTATGATTTATTATTTCCATATCCATACTTATGAGACATACTCTAATTCATATTTCAGTGGATTTTAAAAATCGGAATTATGGTGAAACAAATGTATGAAAATTCAATACCTTTGGAGCTCTAGCTACCACTTCTGCTGGCCGGTCCGCCATTGTTGATAAAATAAGTTGGATAATTGAAATAAAAAACACAAGGCTGTCATCAATTAAACTTAATATTGTAGTCCAATCATCCTGAAACGTATGAATAATTTTGATATTAGAAAGAATACGATAATTAAATACGAAAAGAGTAATATTTCAATTATTACATGATATCTGTCTTGAAACAAAATAATAATGATGCTTAATATGAATTTTCAGTATCAATCAAACAAGAATTAAAAAGTCAGCCAATTACCTTTTCAAAATCCAGAACATCACTATAAATGCTGATAAGAGTAGCTAATGTAGATGTCATCCAGAATGATGGCAAAGCAAGAGAAACTCTCAGCCCTCGTCTTTTGCACATTAAAGTAATGAATATTGTCATTATCTGAAGAGGAAATAATTTCAGGTATGAAATAAATGTTGGCAATAAATTTATTTTTTTAACTATTATCATAATAACTTTAGTTAGAGAAACTCAGTGAAAATTGAAATATTTTTTTTGTAAAAAAAATTAGGATGGCATCAAGAATGATGGCAAGAAAAGAGAAACTCCTAAAAATCCTGCTTTTGCTCATCAAATAAATTGTAATAACTTTAAATCAGAATAATTTCAATTATTAAATGAAATGAAGATATAGTCATATACTCCTGCGCAAGTTATTAAATTGTAAGTTAAATTTCTCAAAAATAAGGCAAAAACTTAGGTACATTAGATTTTCTAATCTTTATTACGAATTCTATGCCAACGTGCATTATTGTACATTGTCTTAGAATTCATTAAAATTTCGCGGGTGTGAATTGAATGAATGAATTTTACGTGAATTTATATTTGTCATAAATGTGATATTATATGATTAGTCTCATTACGAACATTAGCATGAATACCATAGTTTACAGAAGTATATAACTAGAAACATAAAAATTTTAGTTTCAGCAGTCCATAAATATTGTATCAATAATCATGATAATCGAATGAATGAAGCAGGGCAGTACAAAAGTCTCACCATATCAGCGCTCGTTCAGGAAAATGATAACTGCAGAGAAGTGTAACTTAACTTTGTTAATCAAAATTAAAAAGTGCAATCGCGTCCATTAAATATATGACATTTAATCGATTAGAAAATGATTACAAATAGTATACAAAAATAATTATAAATGGACCTTTTCTGGTTTGATTCCTGAGAAATACTTTGCATGAAAAATATTATTTCGTTTTACATTCGACTCAAAAATAAAATTGATTAATTTTTTACAATTTTCTGATTTGGAAAGCCAAATATAAACACTGTACAAACTCTTAAACTTCAGAAATAAAGCATAAATATTCCTACCTTCTTTTATAAAATTTTATCAACAGAATTTGTTATAAAATGTAAATTATAAACTAACTTTTAAGTAGCTTTGATTGCTAAAAATGCTATTTTAGAAATTTCACTTTTAAATGATAAGTAATGTAAAAGAAATTAAATTACGGGAGAAGGCTTAAACTTCTTTCTGCGCAATTTAGTGAAATTACCTATATATCTTACCTATACCTATATATCTTCTTACACATTCTTATATCAATATTTTATAAAATAACGCTTTACTTACTATGGTAATTAAATATGATATAGACGCTATTATTCCATCCAGTCCACTCTTCGGGTTATTTACGTATATATATACAGCTTTAGATACATCGATTGAGGTTATAATCAGAAGGACCCATTTTAATGCCTGAAAATAAAATGTCCTTTAAATAAACTGATGAATTTACCGTTAAAATCGATAAAATTTCTATACTTTTCAAGGTTTTAAACTATCAATAATATAATATTAATAATTTGCACAATCATAATGCATCCATTTTTAGAACTACGTAGAAGGTGAAGACGGCTAATAAGAGTAGGGAGATTCGAACCAGAGGCCTCACCTTAATGCAACGGATCGCTTATCTGCTGCACCACAGGTTATACTGAAAAGATGCAATATTCGGAGCATATAGAGGCAATTAAATTTTTACTTTCTCTTATAAGAAGTATTGGGAAAATATTGTAGCCGTCAAAAGATTAGAAGAGATTCTGACGAATTTCCATGTTTAAGACCCGCTTGATTTCGAATACATTTTGGCATTATATCTATCTGTCTGTGAACATAATTCAAAAATGCTTTCAGCTAGACGGGTAAAATTTTTTATATAGACTATAAACCGAACTTGTAGATTTTTAACAAATTGTGAGCTATTTCTATTCAGAGGAAGTCTATCTGGCTGGCTGGTCGAGTAAAAGAGAACTAAATAACTACAAAACGAAACGAGCTAGGCAGATAAAATTTGGTATACTGGTTTAACATCTAAAATGTAGATTCTTATCAAATTTTGAATTAAATCTGTCGGAGTATTAAACGTCTGTCAGTCAGTATTTTCGCATGAATTTAAATTCAATAACTCTTAAGCACAATGACTTGATATGTGATTCAAATAACTAATCAACAATATAAGTCAAACTTTGGTTTCCCTTGATTAGAAAAAAATGTCCAAAATACATATTCATTCGCTCGATAGATTCAATAACAATGCTAGATTCATGTCAAAAATCTATATTTCGTAAACTATTTTCCGCCATTGTTATGCAAAGCATTTCAGTCTTACGTAGAGTTCACAGTTCTATGGAGAGGGAGGAGTAAGATCTCGATTGCAGAGTATGCGATAAAGTTTCTGAAAGACCACTCCCGTTGGTTTCTCAGACTTGATTTTCTCAAATAGCCGCAAAACGCGTCTCACAGATGGCAGCCATATTTTTTTTATTTAATTAGATTTTATGCAATATTATATCCTAATTGTGTATCCATTTTTTCTATTTTTCATTTTTTATTTATGAAAATATCTCCGTATTTCCATTGTCCATTTATAATTTTTCTTATAAATTTTAATATTGTCATCCACTTGATATAAAACTTTATTGAAATATAAATCAGAGAAATCATAGAGGTCTCTTTAGTCTAAAATTTCAACTGATATTAGAACAACTTAACCAAAATGTAAATTAATGTAACCACAGTGGTTTATTTAGTCTAAACTAATTTTAACTAATATTAAACTATAAACTATTTTAACTAATATTAGAGTACATAAATTTAATTATTGCACACAAGTCCAATTGGACACGCGTAGAAATATCAGTAATTGAAATTTACAATTACTGGTTTATTACGCTTTATAAACATAGTTGATATTTCAGATAAATTAATCCCAAAATATTATATCAGTAAGTTGAATTTTTCTATTTTTAATTTATGTCCGATTACAGTTTTTCTATTTGGACAATTGTAACTAAATAAAGAATATATTTACTATATTCATTATACAGTTTTTTATGTATATACTTTTGCGGTTGTTTATTGTTTACTGTTTTTTTGTAATATTTGTATCTTTGATCTATGTGTACACAAATAATTTTCTAATCGCAAAATTGTATTTTGAACATTAATTATTTAAAACACTCTAAATACATGTAATGGCTAAATATTTGGGAAAATCGTTAACAGCTTTAGATGAAATAAACTGCGAAAAGATTGGTCCCGCTTACCTATTAAAATTTTGTATTTTACGTAATCTTAAAGCCATTTAGTTGCATAATTAACTGTAATTAAATGTTTGCTGTACCAGGTGGCATTTTTGTAAATCATGTAGAATGTCATTATTGTTTGAAAAAGTGTTTAGTTGGAAATATTAAAAAGTAACAGTAAAGACTCCGAATTACTAGCTTCAACCGAAAGAAACTACTGGACTTCTTGAAAGAAAAGTTAAATGTTATCCATTTTCTAAAGTGAAAGTAGATCAATTTAATCTTTTGAATTCGTTTGTCTCCTATCAGGTACAATTTTAGATTATGTATTATCTTGACGTTTCTTGATTTCGACTATTAAGAAAAAGAAGAAAAGAGAAACTTTTGTAAGAAGTCTCAGAATAACTTTTTGGGTAAAGTGAACAACATTATTTTTAACTTCTTTAAGCAATAAATTAATTGTTAATATTTGATAATATATCCTATTATTTTTCCGAGGGCAAATTGTTGATGATAGCAACCATTTATTTATTGAAACATTCCACAACAGATGAAATATTTAATATCTGAGTGGGAAGATTGAAAAAATTACAAGGATTGGCTATTTTTTTGCTTGTTTACCAAAAATCTGAATGCTTTAATGCTAAAAATCTTGACTTACCATTTTAAATATTGCAAGTCGCGTCCATGGTGTTGGTGTTTTATGTGTTCGGCATATCCTTGGCAATTCAAAAGGGGTCACTATCCACAGAACCCCACATGAGCCAAGGACCAGGGCTAGATTTTGAAAACATTGACTAAAATGAGGCTTCGAGACATCCCAGGAAACACTGGAATTCTGAAAAAACGTAAGAAAGCATTAACGAAGAATATAAAAACAAAATGCGCTTTATCTACTCAGAAACTTTTGGATTTCGAAAATACTGATTGAAATAGAATTTTAAGATATCCTACGAGCTGAAATTCTACGAGCATATATTAAACAAATTAATGAGAGTTTGAAAAGAAATTTAATCTTGTCCAAAAGTACTGAATTTCGATAATAATAATTGAAGAGAGAGTTTGAGACATTTATGAAGCCTAAAATTTTGACCACATGTGAAGAATAATTAGACGGCAAAAATAAAGTACTATTCAGTTATTAAAAAATTTCTATTCATACCCAAAATGGAGTTCCACATATTTGCTCCATGGCCATGTCTATCCTTTCTCATGTCTCCTGTCAATGGGTAAGTTCTTTATTGTTTCAGAGCTCGCATTGTATTATCAGCTTTTCTCGGGTTCGTCATGCGATTCTATTCATTTCCTTATCGTTTTAGATAATTTCCCTTATCTTTCTATATCATGAGGTATTTGGATTATTTAGATGCTTTATTTTGGTTTTTATTTCAATGTTATCAGTGCATTTTTTAAACTAAATTTTCTGGTGACTCATAATATGGAAAAAGAAATAATACATATCGTGGAATGTAGTTAATTTATATGAGATTATATTTTAAAGATTTGTGAAATTGTATTTTTAGTATTTGGATATATACCAGTTATAAATATATGCGTAAATTGTTTCAATAAAATAAGATATATGATGGTATTTACTTCAGTGTACATTATTTACAATGGAACTTAGGAAGATATCTTTTTCCAAGTGTCGAACACGTTTAAGTTGAATATTCCAAAAGAATTTCAAACAGTTGCATAAATCCATTCAGATTAGATTCAAAATAGATTTCCAAATGCATATCAAAATATGTTTCTTTGTTGTCCCAACCAGCTATTAGAAGTTTGACCACCGTACTTGCTGAATTCATTTTTACCACTGCAGCAACGATTCTTATGGCAAGTTCTATCACGGATTGTTTTGAAAATTATATTTGTTAGTTTTTCGAAAGATATCAAATATAAGGATGTTCGCAAACTGTTTCAACAAAATAAAAGAGCTGGCTATATCCACCATAAAGTACAATCTTTTTAATTGCTCAAACCTGCTATAAAAAGACTGGCGCACCTAACAAAAGGCATTCATCTTAGTCGCTGTAACAGTGATTCTCATGATGAAACCTATCACACAGCTGCCTTATACACTAACAATTTCCTGTGTCTCTACAAGAAGCCAGCGAATTTAGGTCCAGATAGAGTAGAGATTAAAACACAGATCCTCCTTGTGCATTTGGGATATATGGCATCAAAGAAAAAGCGCCGTGGGCTTTATCACGTATATATTGCAAGATCTTTAAAGCCCCGTTTCAACGACCAGTCGCCTTACAGACAAGGCATGCTTCCCCCCCCCTGACCCTCTCTTGTAGTATTCTTTGGTTCTTTGATGTTTGTCCAGTTTACCGACAATTTGTCGGTAAACTAGACAGGCATCAAAGGACACCAGGAAACCACAAGAGAGGTAAAACAGGGGAACGCGTGCCTCGTCTGTAAGGCGTCTGGTTGTTGGAACGGGGCTTAAGCCGCGTCTGACGGCCTGTGACCTTTACGGATATGTCCGTAAATCTGTCAACTGACCCGTTATATGACCAACCGCGCCTACGGACGTCGGTAGAGAGCTTCCTACAAATTGTCGGTAAAATGAAGATACATCAAAGAACCCCGGATAACCACAAGAAGGAGTTTCCAAACATGCACAGGTCTTCGGAACGTGGCTACAGTCTGGTGAATAAAACAACCTGTAATAAACTGGAAAGCATTTGAACCGAGTAAATACCGTGGAGTGCCGGTCTCGGGACAGTAAAGATTCACCAAAGAGACCTATCTAAGTGTTTTCAGAAAAATCCTATCTTTGCTAATAAGGAGCTGTGATGTGGAAATTATCTTCAGCCCAGAGTTTTGAATTTGCCTTTCCGAGTAAATGAGACCTCATCGCTAGCTAACTCCGAGGCAAGAAACTGTTGATGTTTCTGCTTCTTATTGACTTCTTTTCATTGCACCTATATATACAAAGGACACTTTTCAATGACGTTTTGGAGATATGTGCTTCCTCCAGAAGATTGGAAGTGACGACTTGTGTTTATTCAATGAGCCTGAAAGCTAATCTTTTCTGATACTCTGAGTGGAATTTCCTTGTAGGTTTCATAATAAATATAGTTTGTTTTGATGATGCGATATTACCTCCTCCCTATTTAAATTCTCCCATTCCACTTGATTTGTTTCATCTTTGTAAAGATGAAATTTTGTAATAGTTTTTTCGCTCACTTCTTAATGGGCTAGAATTTAGAATAAAGAAATTTTGATTATGTATGGAAAAAAAAGTAATACAGCTTGTGCAAAGCAAATTTGGTTGTTAGTATTGTTTTTCTCAAAGTTTGAATGATTTATGTACAGTAATTTTCGAGATATTACAATTTATTATTGGAACACTTATTTCTGGTGACTCTGCATATAATACATTATTTGCATAAAGAAAGAATATAGCTTTGTATATTTATAATCTACAATCTAGTTCAAACTCAAAGTAAAATGAACTCATACAAAATAATAATTGAATAATAAAAATAGCTTCAGTTTCTTCAGTGCTTTAGAATAAACGTATAAATTTTATAATGCATTTAATGTGAAGAAACGTATAAATCATAAACTTATTATATTTCAATGTGTTTTTAATTATCAAAATTTTATGAATTTTTTCAAAGTTGTAGTTTTTTAAATATTTAGCTGTAAGTATTAAAACATACTTATGTTCTTCAGTTATTTGAAATACCATACATGCATTCGAATAAGAATTTTCACATTCTTCATTAAAAATACTGTTATATCTCTTTGTTTGAACATATATTTAACATTTAAATTTAAAAAAAAATGGAAATAATGAAGAATAGAGAAAATGAATAAAACATTTTTTGAACTCTTGAAATTTTTTCACTTTTATTTGAAAAATGACAGCAGATTTTTATTTTCTCTCATAGAAAATATACAAAGAGAAAGTATCGTGATCCTCAAAATATCCTAACTCGAGATTTTGACGAGTCTCCATGTTTTCGACCTTTTTGAATCCGAAAAATGTTTGTCTGTCTTTGAACATGAAAAATCAAAAACACTTTGAGATATAGAGAAGCTTTGATATGCAGACGTTACATATAATTTTTTGATTTTTATCAAATTTTGAAAGAAATCCACCAATAGGAAGTCTGTCGATCTGGTTTTCCGGATACAAATAAACACAATAACGTGAAAAGATATAGAATTAGATAGATAAAATTTGGTACATATCTAACCATTTTTTCTTGATCAAAGCAGCTTTGGAAAACCTAGATTTTGCTGATTTAGCTCAATAAATCTGGTTATTCTGGTGAAATTCACCTACACTTCAGCTTTTCTTAAAGGAGGCCCAAGAAAATTTTCAGAAAGCCTGATCTCAGAGAACCATTTGTTGTTAAAGTGCCCATATGAGTACCAATTTTTGATTCATGCGGGCTAAGAGTACGGTTCGTCAGCATGAGCAGGTATCTAAACCGGGTCTTTCGAAATTCTTATATTGTTATCGATTAATATATTTCATTGAATTTTTTTGTCGAGACACCATATATACCTTTTTATAGGAAAATAAAACGTCCGAATGAAGTAATAATTGATGACAAATAAAAAGAGAATGCGCCTAATGTTATTTTTGATTAATTTTTCACAAATATTTTACCTAAAAGGCTTTCATAAAAATGTTTAGTTACTAATATAGATATACATGAGGCAAGTAAATGTTTTTAACTTCAAAATTATGCTGTGCTACCCCATTTCGTGTTAGGATAGAGTTTATGAATAAAATGTTTCTCTAAATGCAACTGAATCACAGTTAACGCTTTCTGCAATAGCAGCAATAAAGCATTTTTGCTATTCTTTGTTTTAATTCTCAGTATTAATGAGATAGTGAACAATACCATAACAATATCGAACTACCTATTTAGTTAGATTATGGCATTCAAAAACTTCAAACACTTTTTCAAATATTTTAAAAATGCAAATTAATTATGCCATTTTTCATTGAACAAGCGAAGTGTATCATTTGACCGACTAATCAGAACACCTTTCATTCAATTCAAAAACTTGCAGTGTTTATGCATATCTTGCGAACATAGGCATTTAAAATTTCTCTTCACGGGGAAGACAAGTCATGGGTATTCTATCAAGATAAGGCACCTGTTCATGGGTATTTTCTAGTCTCAAATTACCTATCAAAACCTCCCATTCCTTCCGCTTTTTCAAGCAGAATGATTAACTGGACTTTGTCTGGTAATCATCTGGACCAGTTTGAGTTTCGGACTTTTTTTGAATTAAAAAAAAAATGTTGAAAGAGCAACGATTTTCATGTTCTGCTCCGGAGAGGTGCGGTGACACATATTTTGTAGGATGCTCCAAAAGGGATCTTGTAATTCGCATTTACATCCTTTTCATGAAAGGATGACAAAACTGCATAACTGTTTCGACAGAAACATCAAATAAACAAGTTCTTAATGTATTTATTCTTTTGTAACACCGACACTTTTTGAAACTTGTAGCATTTTAAATGTACTTGATAGCCTCTTTCAGATGGGCGGACCAAGTAACTTTAAACCGTGGTAAGATATCGAGAGTGACACCTGAGTTACACCTTCTTCCGAAATTTCTGCATCACACTTTGCTTCAGACCCACATACACTCCTATTCCGAGGAATCAGATCTTGAACCTGCAAGTCACAGAATGAACCGATTCTGCCACGAAGCAATCGTGTTTTCTTAATATTGTATTTAATCCTCGATATGACTTTGGGTTACTATGCCGTAATGGTGAATTACTATAGGAATACCATCAAATTACTATGTCTATGATGTAAAGTTGGAAAACGTAATTTATAACTGATAGATAAATTTACGCTATTAGTGAAGAATTCTCTCTGCTTAAATTGTTACAAATTCCCTCTATTTGATATTACAATGGCGCAAAATAAAAAGATGATATTTTTTGTTGGAATTACATTTGAAAAAAGAAAGGGGGGGGGGGAGTGGTTCGCTTCGGAAAATCGAAAAAGTAAGATGTCTCAAAGAACTAAAGAGTAAGCCTCGTTGTCTTTCAATAGATGGCGCCACGAGTTAAAAGAACGCTGTTGTATCCAAAGGTTTGATTTATTTTGGAAGAACAACGAATTACTGACAAAAGAAATTAATCTTTCTAAATTATGGGAAAAGGAGATGAGTGAAATAAAAAACAAAGCTGCTATTGTATTATTTATTTCAATGGTAATAAATGTTTCAGGAGGAAAGCAGTAATATTTCATTTGTCACCAAGTAATAAATGAACCGAGGGACAAAAGCTATATTTAATGTTAGGCGTGTTAGGAATATGAGTTGGGTCCGATTTTCTCGACTTTTACATAGCATTGTCGGAAATATTTCAGATACACTGAGACAAGGCGTAAAAGGTATTATGATGGGGGAAAATGAAGAGATAGGATTTGAATTATTGTTTGGCAGATTATAATTATTAATAACAACTTTTTATATAAAATTTCTAGGCAAAAATGAATTGCATATTTGATGCAACTTGATGCGAAGTATGGAATACAAACTATGGAATAATGAAGGAACGGAGTAAACAATGCCGTTTCATAACTTTTGTATATTTTTCTTTATTTATATGGCAAATTATATATAAATTATAATTTAAAGAAATTTATTACAAGAGAACATCCCCTCCGATCGCCTGCTATTTTGATTTAGCACGTTTTAATAATGAGAAATAGAGTTTTAAGTTAGATGGACCATATTTTTTTATATTAAATCAAATTATTATAGAGTGGAAATTTTTTTTATTTGCAGACAAGTGTAAATTAGATGTGAAATGGCTGCTTTGGAGCGAAGCAAGATGAAAGGAAAAAGTTCGATACTGTCTCTTAGAGGATTAAATAATTCGGGAAAATAGTAACTAACCTGAGATGAGTGGTATTGTTGAACGGGAACAAAGTTGTAAAATGTCACAGAACACACAGATATATAGATTTGGTGTCGCAGATTAAGTAAAGTATAAGTAGTTAAATAGTTCTCAATAAAATATAATAAATGGTTATATGCCTCATCAGACCAATGTCGACTGTAGATAATACTTCCCATGCCTTCTACTGATTTTTCTCCCAACAAGGATAATGTCATATAGCAACAAATCAATAGGTTTGTCATTATATACATTCATTGTTTGTTTGTCATGATATACATTCATTGTTTATAAAAAAATGTATAAAAAAAGGAAAGAAAGAAAAGAAGAACTGAAAATCAAATAAATAAACAAAGAAAGAAAGAAATGAGAATAAAAAAAAAGAAATGAAAAAGAAAGAAACATACGAACAAAAAAGAACACAAGGCTCCTATCCGTTCAATCTATTTTCAATGAATAATAATGAATTACTTTGAAGAAAACTTATGAGTAAAATTTCTTACTTTCTGCTCATTAAAGTTGAAAATAACATTTATAATCCTATAACTGTAAAATCTGAGCTTAACTCGTTTATCGAAATAACTATATTCTTCAAATAATAAGTTAAAATAAAATCGTTACAGTTCGATATAAAAATAGTGTGTAATAATGTCTATCCGAAGAGTTTCTGTCTGAATCAATACGATAGCATTTAGTTAAAGCTAGAAATGCCATCTAATTAGATAATACAGGAAACTTCACCATTAAAAATTTAAAAGAAACATCGAACTTTATTTCAATTGGTTTCTGTCAACATCAGTTTTAAAGATAATCCATTAGGTGTTAAATACAGTAGTTTTTATTCTTCTAATTTCACTCTGTTATATTATATCAAGTAGATAATGATGAATATCACTAATTCAGTGGATTCTCATTGTTACAAAACTTTAATTTATGGATTGAAAATAAAATCTGAAACTAATTTTTCAAAACTAAAATGAATTGTCATTTGTTTTGCGAACTAAATGTTTATCACGTCGTCTATATTATCTCTGGTTAATTAGAAATTTGTTTGTCTTTTTTTTTTCGTAGTTGCAAACCGTGATCACAATTTGATAATTTTAAAATGTATTTTAGATATTATGAGATGTATGTTGACCATTTCACTCTTTATTAGAAAATATAACTAGCAGAAAACTGGCAGAATTCCTTTTCCTTATTTAGCAAGAGTGGTCTCCCGGAAACCTTCTCGCACTCACTAACAAAGGTGCTATTTGTTGTCCTCCACCTTAAAAATTGTAGAACTTGGGTTAGACCAAGAACGACACAAATATTTAGATTTTTATTTCCAGAGTTCCATACATGAGCTAATACTTGTTTTTCGTAGTATACATTTTGGTAAACAGAGTATGCGTTTTGGACCCCTTTTTTCTACATATTTAAAATCAAGCTTTGATACAAACTACAATTTTCGCGAAAAGCTCACAGAATAAATATTACTTAACTAAACTGATAGGTTTTTCCGTTGTTTCATTTACATGCATTCGAAGGCTCTAATCTGAAGACGGTTCATTCGTTGACGGTTTTAGCTCAGCATTTGTGACGGATCTTCACATGCTAAAACTATGCACCAAATTTTATTCATCTAGTTCTAAACTTTTTGTATTATCAGGTTCTCTTGTATTCGGAAAAGAATGACAACCTAACTTCCTATGAATGGCTTTCTTTCAAAATTTGACAGAAATCTAGAGATTTGATTTAGAAACCACATATAAGTTACAGTCATCAAGCTTAAAGCGTTTCCGTGTTTTCGTGTTCACAAACAGACATAATTCCAAAATTTTTTTTTCGGATTCTGGGAAACCTGAAACATGCGTGCAAATTTATCAAAAAATCTCGGGATCGATTTTTTTTGACAATTATAGTACATTCTCTTTGTACACTCCGTATATGAGAGAATAAAAAAAAATTCCCGAATTTCTTGTTGTAGGAAAAAATATCTGATAATCTTATAATAGATTGATTTATTAAATTAACATCCAGTTTTTAAAGTTACATGAGGGATATTTTGAAAAGGATCTTGTGATTTTAAACTATGGTAAGATGACAAGGACGTTATCTGGGATGATAGTCATATTCCGAATTTGACAGCTACCACAAAATGAAAATATTTGATTTTCGATGATATACAATGATTTTTCGATGATTGACAACGATGGCGTCTTAGCATTCGAAGTTCGTAAGTTCGAATACTACGACGCCTAAGTTCGAATATTATTTGTAAGTTCGTAATCAAATTTCATAAATGATCGTCTACTTGAGTGGTTATCTACTCTTTTCCAAATTCATTATCAATAAATATGGCAATCACATATCTAATGATACGGTGAAAAGATTTCTTAGAAAGCTATTATAGAACAGATAGATTAGTTCCATGGAAGTGTTGGTAAAGATATTCTAAATGGTTAGTTTTACAACTGGACTAGGCTACCCGCAGAGAAAAAGATTTCACTGGCAGCATTTTTGGAAAATGGTATCTTTGGTAAGCGGATAGGACAAAATCATAATCCTATTCCAATAAAACCTGCTATCTATATTACAGCATACCTTTTTCATACCTTTTACAGCATTCATCTTTGTGTGGCATCATATGCAAATCTGAAGAACACAGCATCAACTCAGGTGTCTTTAATTAATAACTCATGAACAATAATTTTTTTCCGTTTCTAAGTATTGATTTTATTTTTCAAATATTTGATAAAAGAAGAAAAAACTTTCCTATTTCTTTGGTAGGATCACTAATTCAGGGATTATGTACTCATTTATTTCTATATCTATCTCAATTTAAGATTATATCAAGATAATAGTAAGGCTAATGAAGCTCTTTAATAATTAAAGAGTGTAACAGTCTGCATTTTTTTTTCATCGTGATTACTCAAAGATTTTACCGCCCTTGAATAGTAAGAATTTTCGACAGTATAGGGAATGATTAATAAAAGAAAAAGTCCTTCCACTAACAAATATTTATTTTATCTCTAAAATATTCGATTATGAAGGAAATAATTTTCCCTTTTCTTGAGAATTATTATTTTGAGATTTCATGAATTGAATCTTAAGGTTAAGAAACTTCATAATAATTAAGCAGTATGACCATAGGCAGAACTTTACTTGGTTTCTTTATGATTTCTCAAATGCTTTATCTCCATTAAGTCGTTAGAATTTTCAACAGTTTTTCTTATTTATTCAAAGAATGCTTAGATCCCAGATTAGATTTCAGATCAAATATGAAAAGAGAATGTAAAAAGAATATTTCCAAAATGGCTGCCAATTAGAATTATAGATAAAAAAAATGTAAGTTACATGGGTTCAAATAAGTATTTACTGAAATTTTAAATATAATCTACCTCTTATAAAGAAAATAAATCATAGCAGATATTTTATTTGGAATAATTATATAAGAAATCAAATAAGCAAATACTTTATATTTATTTAGAATATTTACCATATTTAACTTAATGGTATTTCGAACTCTTTTATAAAAAGAAAGAGGGGAAAAAACGAAATTTTGCAATCTATGGATTTTAGGCTCAATCCATTTTTTTCTCAAATGACGCAGTTTTCTGGAATTCTGTCCTTAATAACCGAAGATAAGCAAGAAAACCCATTAAAAGACCGTCTCGAAGGAGCACTTTCTTTGTCTACCTTTATTTTAGCAGCTTCTTTTTTTATAGGTTATTTTTTGATGTCGCTTCCATTCCGCAGAAATGAACCATTCAATTAAGCATCAATAAAAAGTCTAGGCTCTAAAAAAATTTTTCATTTATAAAATTACATCGAAACCAAAATTAGAATTAAAGCGGTATAAGTTCTGAAAAGTAGCCTTATGTAGTCATTCCAATGAATTACACAGCTCTAAAAAATTTAACTTTTTACCAAAGGTGTAAATTTATGTAAATTGTATGATATTTGTTACGCCGATTTAAAAAAAAATATTATACATTTTCTCCCAAAATGTATGTATTTTTTTTCAGTTGTAAAATTAGAAATTTCAAGTTCGAATCATTTAGAAAAAATAAATATAGTCAGATACATTTCTAAAAAAGTAGATTAAAAAATATGAGAAATTTATTTTTCTTTTGCTTCAAAGGAAAGCTCGAGAGCTTTATATTTTGAAACTGGTTCTAATATCTCTTTTCAAAATATAAATGTAATCTGCCATCATATTCATGTGCAATATCCTTCATATGTTTTTCTGTGCATTTTATATCTTGATAAATTCTCTTTTGATGATCCTAACTCAACGTGCTGAAATTTTCAGAAAAATTCCCAAGAAGGGAGCCAAAAAAAAAAAAAAATCCGTTTAAATTTTGCGCTGAAACAATTTTTTAAGCCTTTAAAAAGGCACTTTTTACTCATGTTTATTGCATGATTAGAATTTCTGATTTATATATTTGAAATGAAATCATCTATTACTAGAACGGTTTTCTTTTTTCCTCGAGATTTTTTTGTTCTACATAGCTATCTAATAAATGGACTATCTAATAAATAACTATCTAATAAATATCTAATAAAGGCTTTTTTGACAAAACTTCTCCATAATGTTAAAAAAGTCAATTAAATACCAAAAGTAATAATCCGTTTTATTCAAAGCTTTATCAAATTGTTTCATTAAACATAATTTTATGTGTAGGACTGGGAGGTAAGGGAATCTATTTTATATCCAATAAATTAAATTCGGCCATATGGCATTATTTGTTCAAACATTTGAAATTCTTCCAAGAGACCATCCATTTCCAAGAGACCTTATCCACAATTCGTTTCTAGATCTACTATCTTATTTACATATTAAACAGGGCATTTTTATATAAAACGCATCGATAGCTTAATAACATGGTTAAGATTTTAAAATTCCTCTAAAAATTTCCCGATTAAATTTTTGAAATTTTACTTTAATGAGTTATATAATTTTTATTTTAATGAATATAAATTTCACTTTTCAACGTTTTTCTAAACTTATTATTGAAGGAGCTACAGGAATTAAAGCGAAAACGTAGGCATTTGTCAATAAAGCCCTTTCTAAGCATCTCTTACTACAACTGATGAATAGTGTCCACTGAAATGGATTATAATCAAGGCAGAAAATAAATATGCTATAAGTCCGGAAATATCTAATAAAGTAAATGAAACTTTTTTAAGAAAAAATACCTGATAAATTCATTTTCTCCCTTTCTGTACTATAAAAATGTTTTTCAGAGGAAGTAATTTTTTATTAAATCACGATCCAAAGCTTGAGCACTTTCTTTTAACGGATATAAATTCCGACCTAGATCATTTTACCTACTTTAGGTAAAAGCTTTGCTTTAATACTTGTTTCTGAGCTTGTACATAAGATTTCGCTTCCAATTTTTCAGAATTAGATGATGAACCAAAAAATGGAGGAGTTATAGGCACTGAAGTTTAGTTTAGTTTAGTTTAGTTTAGTTATATTAACGTTCCGTTTGAAGCAACACTTGGGCTATTTTGGGACGGACCTCGTAATTTTGAACCGCGGTCAGATGACGAGGACGACACCTGAGCTGGCACCCCCTCTCTACACCACACCACACCAACGGGAGGACGTTTGGTCAGGACGGATTTAACGTGCAACTGACCCCCTTACACGACGGTTCTTCGGTGGAATAGGGTCTCGAATCTGAAACCCTCCGGTTCTGAAGCCGAGACCGTACCACCAGGCCACCGCGGCCCCTATAGGCACTGAAACATCAAAACCTTCGATATGGGTCTAATAACTGCAATGATTTCTTGAAACCCAACATAGCTTTGTTTTTGTCATTGTAGCCTATTAATTTGGCTATTTTATCTTTATTATTGTCATTTTATTAAGAAATTAAGTTTAATTTCTAATAACAATGTCTTTTACTTGATAATATTTAGCTTTAATTTTTTTAAACAGTTCCTCCCACTTTGTTTAACTTCTGAGAAATCTAAAAGAAATGAAAGAAAATGCCTTTTTTGTGATCAGCGTGTCTGATTTACGTAAAATTATCTAACATCCTGCTAACTCCAAATTATTGTTGGCCTGTCTTGTCTAATCATTTTGATTTATTTTTTAAAGTTTTTTCAAATGAATTGTTTGAGAAAAACTTTTAATAGTTGTTCTGTTCAAAATTGTTGCAAATTTGATTCATGCATTGATAATAATCATACATTTCGCTTTGCATAAAACATAGCAATAATATATTGAAATTATTTCTTATTTTAGCCTTAACTCAGATATAAAACATATTTAAAATCAGAATAGCAAGCAGTAAGAAGTTATTTGAAGCAAAATAATAAAAAAACTTCAAATGTAATATTTTAGTACCTATACGTGGCAGGAGAGTTCCGTATGCAGAAAACGAAATCTTGTTTCTTCGAAAATTTTCTATTTTTGAAAATGACTGACATGGGTAAACTAAAAAAAGCCAGACTGGATATTGCGTTTCGTCTTTTTTTTTTTTTATCTCAATCGAAATAAAATGGCAATATTTCTTAGAAGTTTATTGTTTCGCAAGTAATATTTATCTCAAATTAAACGGCATTAACACAAATCTTTTTGACAATTGAAGTTTCCGTCTGAACCAAAAAAGTGTTTGCTGACTTTTTTTCTTTTCCTTATTTTATGCAAAAAAAAAAAAAAAAAAAAAAAATGACCGATACTTTTTTTCTGAAAATGATTTTTTTTTCCACACATTAAAGTTTTTTTTTCCATCATGACTAATATTCACAGAGGTTTACATGGAAACGATGAAGCAAATACTTAGGTCAAAACGTTTCACGATCACATAGGCCCAGGATTTACTACCCTACGAAAGGACTTCATTAAATTAATTCACAAGAATGCTTTTCGATTAAATCTTGGACTTAACAAGATATAATTGTAGGACCGTCTATGTGAAGTTCTGCCTGCTAATGATAGACGCTAATTTGAGATATCTTATTGACCACAATTCCCTCCTGTACATTCTAAACCTTCAACTGCATTTTAAGGATGCCCATGTTTTCAGTTCACTAATCATATCAGAAGGTTGAGATACTTAAAAGATTGTTCTGCACTACTTAATCAGAATTGATATTTTAGAGTACTCAAAATGTATTGGCTATTTGGTTAAATGATTGTTAGTTTAATAAGATAGAAGATGTTTACTAATACTTTAGAAGACAATTAATTAGCTTTCACAGTAATTTTAACCGATTATAACTATACATTTTTAGCCATTGCTTTCCCAATTTTTTGTAATTGAAAAGTAAATGATTTTTCATCAAAAATTGAAATTCTTTCTCTGTGAGTTCAATTTCAATAATGAAAAATTAAAATTTAACTAAAACCAATGTGAATTATTTATTACTTAGCCGTACTTCGTTTTAGTAATTTATTAAAATTGAACTGAGGCCAACAAATCTGTTCTCTTTTATTTCAAAACTGAAGTAATCTGATCTAAGAAAACTAAAACTTATCCAAAATTAACCGAAGGTTTCATTTATTGTCATACAGATGCAATGATGATTTTAAACAGCAATAATTCATAGTTTTTCCAGACAGATTGTATGATGTCCTTTTACGCCGTGAAAATTAACTGAAGATCATTTTGCGTTTAATAATTATAAGTTATTTTGATAAATTAAAATGAATCCTGTTATTATATTCCCGTTCCGAATGATCTAATTGTTTCTTAGAGCAATATCATAAGAGTGACTGCATTTAAGCCATTGATTTTGCAAGGCACGGAATGCATCATTCCTTTTCATAAATATCATTTAAGAAAATTAAAATTTTACTTAATAAAATTCTTAATTATTTGTTTATTCTTATTATTTGTTTAGTTAATAATTAATTATTTACTTCTTATGGCATAACGTATATTACAATTCGTTCACGCTGTGTTTTCATTTTTATTTGTAAGTTGTAGCTCCCACTGGGGAGGGGGGTACCTCAAGAATCAGGATGAGAAGCTTCCAGTATACTGGCTGGTTCTCATCACTTTGATAGGTATAGAAAAAGGTGGGAGCTGGCTCCCTCTCATCGATGACGGGATTGTTGAAAAAGAAATAATTTTAGATCACACCATTTTACAAAAAATGTATAATGATTAGCACCTTTCATTAATGTGTTGTTTGTTGTATGCTATACTTTAATTTTCATAAAAATAGCTCATATATTTAAAAATATATAAAAGTTTAAAGAAAAATCACAATTTTTTCCTGATGTTATTTGGTTATAAAACTCACTCGAATTTTACGAAATTTCCAAAGTATGTAACAAAACGTTATCGAAACACTATATCAAAATTTAAAATAAATAATTTGAATATTTGCGAAAATAAGAGCGAAATCAGTATGAGCTAAAACGAGATTTACTTTGTCTCTTAATTAAAATTATAACACATATAACATAGTAATATTGATACTTGAAAAAATATAAAATTTCATAAAACGAAACATTTAAAATGCAAATTTCAAATTGCAAACATAAGGAGCGATTTTCCTTCATAAAATCATTTTTTTCCAATGTGTAAACGTACATTTTCCGTGAATAAGACTCATTCCTATTCTGCAAACATTGAGGAAAGTTCTTTTATGTAAAAAACTGCCTCGACGTTGTTTAATTTTCCATGTATTTACTTTTTTAAACTGGAAAAAGGTATGGATATTTTTTTTGTTGTTGCATATTTTAGTCAAACTTTTCTGGAATTTTTCTGCCTTATTTTCTGATTATTGTTCTTGCAGTGTTTTTTGCCCAAGAGACTTAAAGAAAGATACATAAGACAACAACTGAATAGTTTGGGACTTCAAAGGACTTCATTTAAATCCTGTAGATTGATATAACTTGTTTTATCTTTTATATATTTTACTTAATTTTCATTAAAAATGACTCATAAATTTGATATATCTTTTCATTATCTATTTTGCATTTCAGAACAATAATAGTTTACAAATTATGAAATTTCTTTCAAACATATAGAGGAGAATATTTGCTCAAAAATGTAAAAGATAAGGAAAAAACTTTGCAAAATGTGACTTGAAATTATGATTTACCACGTAGCCCACTGAACACGGGGAATTCATTTTAACTTTTCGTGGGCCAAGTAAATATCATGTCACATCTAATTTTCTATGCTTCTGAATTTTTTTAAAATATTTTATTAAAGTATTTTTTTTTATGAATATTCTCATCAGCGATAAAAAGGAGACCGCTTTTTTACATAGAGAAATAAACCTTTCGCCCGCGCTTTCGAAGTTGACGCAACATCACTGTAGATAAAAATTTATGTTTCATGGAATATAAACACGTGTTCATGACAATATTTGTCTTACATTTGAAGAATGGTTATTTTCTTTACTCCTCACCCATCTTTTTTTTTCTTTCTTTCTGTTTTTTGCTCTTTATTTTAGGGGTATATATATGTGACAACCATTAGGGTGTTGCGTGCCAAAATTTGTGTCTCTCCACGATGCTGGTAACCATATTCATGAAATTCTTCTTTTAACGACTGCCTTTTTGAACTTTAATCCTAAGAGCAAGTCCGGAGAAAGTAGGGTTAAAGAAATAAAACCTTATCTTTCGTGAAATAAAAAATATTTCTAGCATACGTACGTTTGGTCTTTTCGGTAATTTTTATGGAAGTAAATGCAAAGATACTTAATTTGATATTAAATTACTTTTTTCGAGAAAGGCATTAAATAATTTATTTTCTGTGTCAAGACACTAAAATTTTGTTTTGTTAAGAAACTACAAATCTTTAAATATCAGTAAATGAATGTTTGATTTGATTTACTGGATTAAATATTGGCTTTAAACATATGGTAACGTATTGCTTACATGAATGAAAACTTGTATTTTGTTGATTTCAAATTTCAAGAATTCGGTAATTTTTATGGGCATTCATAGTAACTTTTATGCTACATAAAATTACCCTCCATTCCTTTAATATATGGAAAGAAGATAATGATATACTTTAAAAATATCAGAAGAAATATATCTCTACTCTTTTTTAAACAGAAACTTGATTTAATAAAAATGCTTATCAGAAAGTAGTTTCATTAATAAGCTTCAACTTGAATTTGCTGACGTAATTTAAATCCCAATGGAAACATCTTAAATGTGAGAATGAAGAACAAGATTTGTGCAGTCTGCTTCATAAGAGTATTCCAAAGTAATTTTTTTACTAGCAACTTATAAATGTTAGAATCACTTAAAATTCATGATTTGATTTAGTAGTTTCTTTTCTTAAATGCATTTATATTTCATTTTCCTAAGGGGCATATTGATTTTCATGCCATCAAATAGTCGAAGAATATTCCTTCAACTATCGCCGCATTGTATCTTTTTTTTTTTAATATTCTGCATATTAAGAGCCTTTCGAATATGAAATTTTAGGTAGTTCATAGTTAAACAACAGAAGATACCCATCCACCCATATACACACAAAATAAAAAAAAGGGACTGTTTCAATATATGAAAATGTAGAAAATATGTCGCTTTTTCTTTCTTTTATTTTTTTACATTTCAGTAGTTGATTGACTATCTTACTCTTAGCTTTTGAAACATTTAGAAACTAAAACATTGGTCAAAATATAAATCTGACATTCCACTTTTTTATCTCCATCTCATTTATGGAGTAAAAGCAAGAGAAAACAAATATAAATTTAAATATTAACAAGAGCCCTTCAAATTCATCTTATTATCTGCAAATAAACCTTGAATATACTAACTTGAAGTCCGCTACTTAATTGCCAATTTGTAAAACCAAATTTAGAAATATCGATCAAATGACATTTCCCTATATTGTTCTTCATATGTTGTTTCGATTTTGGAAAAATAGCTGAATATCCTTTGAAACATAAATAATTAATATTGGAAAAAATATTTCAGCAAATTTATTTTTTAGAGTAGCTGAAAAATGATAATTGGATGGTTGTTTTAAAAAACTTTTTTATCAATAAAATATAATTATTTTTCAGTTCAAATCAAATAAAAATTAAAATCGTATGAAAATGTTTGATATGGCATTAATATTCAGTTGCATTTTACCGTAAAGAATAGCAATTAAAAATGCAATCCTACTTATTAAATTTCCTTTTTCAGTTTTGAAGATATAAAAACGTAAATCATTCATTTGTCCATTCAAATATTTATTATTTTACTATATTCTTATACATTTTTATTTGATTATTCTTTTAAAATTACATTCATTCGTGCATTGCTGAATCGATGTTTAAAAAAAACTTAATTCATTTTTCATTTTTCATTATTATTAGACTTTATAAATATTCAAAAATGTTAGCAATTCAAATCAATTACACTTTATATTCATGTGGGCGTAGGCGGGTGGGTCTAGGTGTGTTTCGCATAAAAATAATTTCGCTTGAAGTCACATAAAATTGAAAATGCCTGTTGTTCGCTTCTTTTTTAACTTTTCATTATAAATATTTTGAAAAGAAAAATGTGTTAATAATATACCTATATATTAACCTGTCAACTGCGGAATAAACTTTTGTTCAACCCATTTCACAATGGGGACAATGGAACGTTCAAAATATTAAGGCGAATTTTCATGACAAAAAATATCGTCATGCCCATTGTAGTAGTAGTTCGTGTATGACGGAATATTTCGTCATACCCAGTTAGCAGGTTAATATAAAATCTTATCTAAAGAGCTGCTATGATTTCTTTTACACATTAGATTTATTTTTCTTACACCTAAATTATGTATTAATTTGAGACAACACCTTAAATTATTGAAAATAGCGGAATTGCGAATAGTTTAGGATTTCACTGTAAATCTTCAGGAATTTTGAACGGAAATGGCTGAAATGTTGTTGCTGTTTCAATTAGAATAAAAATATGTAAAAAAAAATATGATTTTTTTCAATTACTCTTAACCTTTTTAGGCTTAATGGGCATTTGTGTCCAGGAGATCAGACTTTCTATATTGGCTAAATAAATCCTACCTTTAAATGGGTATCGTATCATTTCTACATGGGATAAAATTTTTTAATCATACAAAAGTCAGTTTCGAAAGGATTAATTAATATATAAATACGATGATTAATTTAATTTATAAAGTATTAATTTAATTTTAAAATATGGTTAGTCTTAATTTGAGTTCTATAATAGTTTAACATGAATGATTAAAATTAATTGGCTATTACCAGAGATATATGAAAAAAAAACGGTAATAATCGGTTAACATTAACAGGCTTCAATTTCAATTCCTTGCTTCTTTGAAACGGCGAAATTTTGCAAGTATTCGGATGAATTTAATCTAAATGATTTAAATTTGCGTGACAAGTTGGGTATTACCATCTGTAAAAATTGAGCTAATGCAAATTTTATTGTGATAATGACTTATTGCCTAAACAAAGATTGCATACAGTGCGAGATACAATTTTTTCAAAGATGGTGATAATATTTGTATATATTGTGCCATCATTTTATATATATTGTGCCATCATTAGTTATTGAATAACAGGCATTGATCGAATACATTTTTGACGGATTGTAATTTTTCTAATAAAAAGAAATCGAGATGTTTTATAGCAAGTGCTCTTAAACATTTTCCATCTGTCATGACTCAACCTTCAAAAAATAAATAAAGGATTTTTATCATGAGCCCCCAGAATTTGAAATAAATTGTTCATTAAATAAATAATAAAAATTTATTACTCATCAAATTTTTACAAAATGCTTAAAATCATAAAGATGTTATAAATATATTTTGCTTATAACAATTAAAAGAACAAGGCTTCATAATCGCAAGTGAAGGGGCGATTTGCTTTAGTTTTGGCTAGTGGAATAACACTTTGATAAGGATTTCCACGTATTATTACCCCTCGTGGTTGTATTAAATTCAACAGCAGATAATAAATTATCATGAAAAGCTTTTTCTCTTTCTTTCTCCATATGCAGAATAAAAACTCCAAATATCAGATAAGATTGTAGATTGATTAAAATTCTAAGTTTCTGAAAATACTTCCTTATTTGTCTGGAATTTTAATACGCTACCTTTGTTATATAATACTACTAACATACCAATTTATATTACATATTTAAAAATCTTTAAATTCACTTTTAAACACTTTTTCTATATGTCTTTATTTATAATAAGAACGATGCCATTAAGATTTTAAAATCTGCATCCTTTTATATTTTAAAAGATACTTGAATTACCATCTTTCAAAATTCGCATTTAAAAAAAAATTATCAAGTAGAGTCATGTCAGACTTTCTTTAATAAATAGCCTTCTCTAAATAAAGAAAACAAAAAAGAATTGCTTTTCTTATCTAGCATAAATCTAAAATAAGACAGAATTACATTTAGAATAAAAACCGTGAAATTTTTGTGCATACAAACTACTAAATTATTAATTTAAAGCCACTTGGAACTGTTGCGGTTATATTCTAATATTTCAATTTTGCAATTCTCGTTCATTAATAAATAAATCCTATTTTTAATTACTTATATGTAAGAGCTTCTAAAGATCTGCATTCATTGTATTTTAATAATAGTTAATGGAATGAACTATTTCAAATATTCGTTAAATCGGAATAAAAAGCCAAGTTGAGTTATAACCACAGTTTCTTTTAATACATTTAATAGCACATTCTTAATAAGAAAGGTTACATTTTCCATCCCACAAGAATTTTAAACTAGGTGCACGATAAAGGGCATGGCAGTGAACTTGACTGGTTGACAGCTAGGGTGCGAATGAATAAAACCTTACACGTTAAGTGACGCGGGGAGAGATGAAATGTTTTTGCGTGAGCTGCATGATTGGCTGTCAGGGGATTTAGACTGTAGTACTGGGCGTGGAATGTCTTATAAATAATTTTACATTGTGGAAAATAGTCTACAGTATGTTCTGTATAAAAAGATGTGATTATATTAAATTAAAACGAATGATATATGAGTTAAGAAAGAAAAGAAGATTAGGAATTTCAATAAAAATTCTTGCAAATTGCCGATTTAGTTAGTTAGATTATCTTTGCACTTTGGAGCTATTCTAGAACTGTTTTAGAACGAATATAGTAATTTTGAAACGTTCTCAAATAAAGCGGATGACCTTTGAGCCATCACACGATTTTTCATATTTCCTTTCCATACTAATGGAAGGCATTTGAACCCTGATAGATTAAATGAGGCTGTGACTCTCATAATCTTGGAGAAATTGAATTTCGAATGTGCGATCCTACGTCTTGAAACTATGACCTTTCCAGCAGGATACCAAGCATTTGCTGCCTGTTTAGACGGGGGAAAAAGTCAAAATAACTTTTCGTCAAAACTTTAACATTCAAAAAGCGCTGCTCACGAAAATAACAAAAAGGCACCACTGATCTAAAAATATGATGGTTCAACAGAGCAAAATCCGTGCCATGTAGAGGATGTAGTGTAAAAATTCTTCAAGCTGCTTTCTAATTTCTGCTGGATATTTCGAAGCGTATGATGTCTGACATTATCTTGCGAGAGGAGAGATTTCCTTCAATTGATTAAAGAAACAGTTTTTCAGTTTATGCAATACTCTGTATGTAATGGTCTTGGAGTATTCAAGCTTTTCTACATGTTTTTGGATGATAGATTTTGGATTCTCCTCTACCTTCTCTTTCATTTCCTCGAGATTCACAAGTGCTGGGCTTCTTCGCCCTTCTAGGTTTGTTTTTAAGCGTTAGACCATTACCTTGAGTATTCTTGAACTAATTATAAACTATTCTGTCACCGATCTTATTTTGCTGCTCAACTGCGCTTTTACTGTGAACGGCTTGGAGCCTCCATAATAATAAATTTAAAATGATGTCCCATGCTGTTTAAAATCTTTTTATTTGTATCTCCCATCATTCGGTTTTAAAACGAAAGAAAGTTGATCGAATATAGATTATGAAAAGGTATATAGACTTTGATACATATCAATTTAAATTCAACAATAGTGATGTGGAAGTGCCAGATACAATTCCTGGTGTCCAAGCATTCAGAAAACGAAAATATTTTTGATACATCTTATAAGAAACCATGGAACTGATACAGAACTATAATAATAAGACATTAAAGAAAAGATTATTATCCCAACTAATTCAATGAAGCAGAGTAACGTTTGTCAAATGTTGTAGCAATTTATATCTGAATTCATATCACTCGTATAAATAAGATAACTTTCTTTTATCCTTTGAATAAATCTCTTTAAAAAAACTTTTATTTCATGCTTTAATTTGTTTTTAAAAATGCATAAAAAATAATTCTAAATTGATTGCATAGAATTTTTTTTGAAGTTTCACCATCTATCGCCTTGATAATTTATATAAAAATTTTAACTCCGCAATTTAGTTTTGTGATAAATCTTTTTATAAATATCTAACATGTCACGCACAATTACACTTCATTCTAAAATAGCCATAAATATGTATTTTTTAAAGTTCTCATCGTCTACTTCCTCGACATTCTTTATTAAAATTTTAAATCCTGAAGTAATTATTGCGATAAATCTCTTATAAATATCCAGTGTCTATAAAGTGGTTAATTTAACCTCCTTACAAGTTTTGATTTATAATAAGCGATCAGAATCCAAAACGCGAACCCGAAGCATGAATCTTCATCCTTTGTACGCGTAACGCCTCATATGTTTTCTGAGTAATCTTATCCCTAGGGAAACACACTTCTGATAAATTTAATTAGTTAGTCGAAAGTAATAAGGTCATTAAAGATGAACCATGGCATTTTCAGTCCCGCATATTTCAATTTCTAATTCCTTGAAGATATTATTAAGGGAAATGATTTACGTATTGTTAAATAAATATTATGAGCTGCACTTTAAAGTATATAATTATGAATACCTTGGCTTTAAGAAACGATTGGCTTAATTTTCCTTTTATGTCAAACTTTAGCCAGTTAATTTTCTGGTTCTTTGCTTAATGTAATGCAGGCATTAAGAGTGGAAATTAAATTCAACATTTTAAAGTAGTTTGGTGTGTTAAAAGAAATGATGATGACCAAAGGAAATGTATAAATTGTCTCTTACCATTTTCACACGTTAAATGAACTCTCCATTTATGCCTAAAATTGCTGTTTCGTAATTGCATTCGGAGCATAACTGTTCTCCTAATTTTCTGACGAGCTCTCTTTTAATATCATTAGAACCAAAACGGCTCAGAATTGACTGATTGCGGTATTTTTCGAATAATTGCGTTGTTTAATGTGAGCTAATTGTTTCTTACAAAATCTGGTAATTTGTAGTTAACTGAAAAAGTCTGATTTGTAATGATTGTAATGAGTGCAAGGAATTGAGTGAAAATTATGGAATTTTTTTTGGACAGCGCTTTAGTTAAAATTTATTATTTAAAACCTAAATTGGTGGAAGAATTTTCCTCATTGATAGAAAAATTTCTGTTGGAAATATAGGAATTGATTATTACTATCTTATATTGCATTACTATCTTATATAAAATTATTTCTCTAGTAATTCAATAATGCATTAATAAAGTAATTTACTCTTTAAGTACGAAACTACTTAAGTTGTCAAATAGTAAGAAAATTTTTAATATGCATATTTGAACTAAGCAATAAAAGTTTTCAGTAGTTTTACCTTAAATCATTTATATTATAATGTAGTCAGCTATTATTATAAGGGAGGGTGATATAGACAAAGGTATGATAAGGTAAATGAGGATAAAATAGCCAGTATCACTAATACAGCTGTTTCAGCATTCATTTTAAACTTTAAAAATTAAAGCCTATTATCTGGAGAAGAAAACTTAATAGATACAACAGCAGCGTGCCGATTTGAATTAGTCTCGTAACTGAAGAAACTAATCTAGTAACTAGTGGATGAAGAAATCTGCGTTTGCTTACCTTCTAGAACGATCGTTTATATTTTGCTGCCTTAAATTTATCCTTTTATTCGCTTAGTTATTGAATTAAAGAGATATTGTGTGTTGCTGAAAGGGATTTAATGCTCCTCAATAATATATGATATATTTTTTTCTAAACTTGTAAGTTTTTGTGTCAATCACAAGAGATTTCATAACCTTGTAGTAGGTGAATAAGGTCACTAATGCTGTAGTATCTGCATACTGATATTCTCTCAACAATCAAGAGCTCATTAGTTTAAATCATTGTGTTTTTTGTCGATGGCTTCAGACTTTTTGGCTGCTGGCATTTTCGAAAGCATTTTGATATTTTTATGAATTTTTTTCGTTTACTTGAGAATTATTTTAAACAGAATCAAATCAATAAATCTTTTTCATAAAAGCAAACTCATTATGTCATTTCCTCATTTTTTTTCTTACTTAATTGAAATAAAATTCAGTGGATATGGATGTTGTGAGAAAAACAGAAAAGTGGCTTGTTTACCTTAATAAAAAAGATTTATAAGAAATTGTAAACTTGAAAGTAAAAAATCAAAAGTGAAAAAAAATAATAAAAACCTTAAGAGTACAAATGATATTAAAAATCCCCTATTTTTCATATTTTCAACATTATCACACTCATCACAATTTCAGTTTAAAATAAGAGGGGTCATATTACCTTCAGATACCTACTTTAAATGATTTCAAGTAGAAAAAAAATTTAAATAAACGAATTTTAGCTAACCATTAAAAATTTTCAACTGAAAATTAAAGTTCCCATTAAAAATTTTTTCGTGTTCCTTAAACATATTGATATAAATTTATGCAATTTCTGGTGAAAATTGAATCAATCGTGTAGTGTAGGTTATCGTGATACATAATATGACTCTGTACAGAATAAATGACAAATAAATGAAATCTTTGCATTTTTATTGACAATTATACATTTTTACATTCATTTTTGATACAAAAAGAAATAAGAATGTCACGTGATATTACAATGTATACAGACAGCTCAATTTTCGAACAATCTTGTTTTAACTAATGACATCAATTCATGACGACAACTCAATTTTGGAATTACAATGCATTTCCTGCAGGAGAAAAAAGGGAAACATTGAATAAGTACGTTTGGTATAGAACTGTGAAGATTTTGTCTTATACTTAGACAATATAGAACCTTTTTTTTTCAGTTCTTATAAAAGTCTGCATCCCCTGAACGCATTTAGGGGGTAGGGGTGGGAAAGAATACAGCAAACCTTCTATAGTCACGGCACATTCACAAAAGCGAACATCTCCCTCCGCCTGATTTCGGCGGGTTGTGATTCAATATATAGCATTTTGTGTTTTGAATACAAAATGTTAAGCATTGAGTAATTTGTGTACACAAAATGCTCAATGTTTAACATTTTGTGTACAAAGAAAGGAGCAGGCATGGATTTTTCTTTGATATCATTTCATCTATAAACTGATAAAGTGCAAATTTTAATACAGATCTATAGTTTTAGTGATAAAACTGAATATCAAATTTCATTTATATTTGTTAAAATTTTTTAGTTATAGCATTCCCATACATACAAATTAATAGGCGAAGAGTCACTCCATTGATGAATTTAGTTTAAAATTTAATACACCTCTACACTTCCAAACGAAAAAAATACATGTCATAAATTTCGTCCTACTTACTCTTAGCGTTTTTGAATTGTCATATTCAAATATATATGAAGAAACAAATAGATTTCCCTTCAATAGATTTGGTGTAAAGATCTTATACCAAATTTCATTCCCACAGCTCACTGCAGTTTTTGAGCTATCGTGTTTACAGACACGATAGCTCAAAAAATATGTTATCAAATGGAGAATTTAAAGAAATTCTCCATTTGATAACATATTTTTAATGACTATTTTTGAAATAAAGTTATTGAAATTTTTTGAAACATATCTTTTAAAGAAATTATAATTTTATAAAATATATTAATTCAATAAAAGCTTGATTTCAATTTTTTTTTTAAACTAGTTTTCTTGTATTCCTTTCACTCATTTATATACATAGACAACTCCAAGAGAAATTTTTTTTCGCAAATTGTGTATTGAAGAATTTATAAATGAATTCAAAACAAAGAATCATTTTTAAGGTTTTTCATGCACATTAGTGAAAGACCCAAATAGATTTGAATTTTTCCATGCACCTCACACAAAGGGAAACCATTATTCTGGTTACAAGGATGCTTTATTCTACAAGCACGCACGCAGAAATCCGATCAGTCTGATGCGAATCGACTGGTTTACATTGCAGGTATTCCTAGAACGTCTTGTCTCGTTAAAGCGTCTGAGACATTACTTAGACATCACATTCAGCTACTTGAGACATTTGGAAAGGACAAATATATCTGATATATTACAATGTATATTTATCCTAAACGAAGATTGAAAGATTTCTGCTTATCATGAGAATTCTATTATTGGCCCAGAATTAATGAAAATTATTTTTCGACTAGAACATAAGACTAACTGTAACATTAACCTACAGTTTAGTATGTTAAAATAATCTATTTTAGTCGTTTTGATACTGAATAGAAAAGGTGAAAACGAAAATTCATAATTCTGATAAATTGTATTTGCTTCTTTTAATGCTATAACAGATTTGATTTAATAGGTTGATATACTGTTTTGAAGCAACCCTCGGAGTTTGGGATATGTACTGCTTACTTTTGAACTATGGATAGATGACAACAATGACACCCGAATCGTAGCCAACTCTCTGAATTGTCTTATCAAGCAGCGGAGGGACATTTGACTTAGGACATTAGATTTAATTTGAATCCTTTACACATACTCTGTGCATCTTAAGGGAAATCGGGGTTCAAATCAGAGACCCTTTGAATCGAAGAGTCATAAACCGATGTTTTATGTGAAAGGTAAAGAGATGTCGTTTTATTCCGAGTTTAAAATGTTGTTGGCTGCTTTACTTGTTCAACGTATCTTCTTTTTTCTATTCCCGATACAGTAGATTCATGAAAATATACTAGTCACCATAAGCTTTTCATTTTGGGAATTTATGTGCTGTTCTATCATACATATGGAAATCTATTTCAAATAAAGAATTTTTTAAAAGGAAGGATTCAAGTTTCGGACCCACTTGTTTTAGCAAGTTAGTCTTTTATATTAATAATGCATCGATCACATGTAAATACATCAACAATATGTTTTCCTAGAATTGAGAACATTTATTTGATTTGATTTGAATAAAAACAGAATGGAATGAAATAACAAAGGCTGTTATCCCGTTGAGAACCTTCAGTTTAATCGCTAAATTTTATATTAATTTGAAAAAATATGATGATTTTGAAGTGAAAAATAATTTCTTGCGTCATGAAGCAGAATGAAAAAATCGTGCTTGTGGAAGGTATTCAAGATCTTGAAGAAATTAAAGCTAATTATTTTACCGGTAAGTTTGAAAATTTTCATGACGTTTTGCTTATAAAAATTGCATATTATTACATTTCAATACATAATAAAACAATTTGAGTAAAAAAAAATTAGCCCAGTAGAGACCCAGTTGATGTAGATAAAATTAGTAAACTTCTATTTTTAATAACACAATATCAAAACCTTTTCTCACAGTTGCTCGTTATTAGCATTTTGCAGCATCGTATTTTTGCGAAAAAGGCCTTGATTTTATCTTGATTCTATCTAAAGTTTTATTTTGATTTTTATCTTATGTTTATTGCAAAATTACAACATTGTATAATGAATAAATAAAGTACTACCATAATTTTGAGCAAATGTGAAATTATCCAAAATTTTTTCTGGAAGCATGCAAATCCTTATGATATAGAAAAAAATTATTAATTATTTTATTTATAGGGAGAAACGGATTAATTAAATATTTCAAAACTGGTTGTCAGTATTATTTCCCATCATAGTACTGATGATATTTGCAAGGTTGTATGTTTTTTGCAGAATCGTTTTAAATAAGAATATATTGAATTTAAGATGAACGTCTAAAATCCGTTTTTGATTAAACTTGTATGAGAAAAAACACTATACTTGAATGAGCAAAAACACCGAACCGCAATCAGAATAAACTAGGCATCCAGTTTTAATTTGATCATCCAAGATTCAAATAAGGGAAATATTCTTAGCTCCTCGTAATTTCGATAAAATTTAAGAGGTGGGGGGGGGGGGTACTTCGGCAACGAAGAAGATAAATAAATGTTTGTTAGTATTATCTAATGTATTAAACTGAAATGAAATTGCATGTAAATTTCCTTGGAGTCTAATAAATAATTCCTTTCCTTGTGTTACTTTGAGATAACACTACTTGGTTGCAACTATTCATTATCCATAGTTTGTTACAGAAATTTAAAATGCTTGTTTGTAATAATTTCAGTGTTAAACATTTTTTTAAAATTCTACTTCATTCCTAGCAAATAATTAAATTCAACCAACTCGTCCTCGTCGGTAAAACCGATGACTTATTTTTTCCATCAGCCAACTTTTCAAAATTAAATAGGCAAGTAGAATTTTTAGCCAGTAGATTACTGTTGTAGGAAAATAAGATGCGATGGCACAGTTATATGCAAGATAACATAAAATTAAGTGGCATGTGACGATGGACGTCACGTGGATTACCTCGCTATTTTTTAAGTGGTCTGTATAAACTCGTGCCATATTTTTGTATTAATTTATTTATTAAGAATAAATTCTTCTCCAAAAGAGGGAAATGCTATTTGATGCAAAATAATAACAAAGTTAACCGCCGATTCTTGACCCGTGATTTCTGTGTTGATCGAAGCAAGAGGTTTAAAAAGATATACATTATATAACTTTCTATTTAAAGCTGAGAAATCTGCCAGTGAAGATGGCAATTAAAAACCAATATGAAAATATTTAAAATACAATCTTTATTATTATTTAGATACTATTTATCATTTATTTTTAATAATAATTTTAAAAGTGCATAGCGCAATTTATATCTATATTCTTTTATTTTATTGCTTATTTAAATTATAATAATCCTTTCTGTATAAATAGAAGGTTTTCCTCTTTACTCAGTTAACACCTACTATCTAATTGTGCCGAACCATTAATCGAATTAGATGTTAAAGAGATAAAGGATCATCTACAATAGGATATAGATAATGCGAATATTCGGCATGATTTGTAGCAGCGAACCTGTTAAGGACAGAATTTACATTACTAAACCATGAAAATTTTCCAAGTGAAACTGCTGCCTTTCCTCTAATCACAGTGCAGATAGTTTTAATCCTCCATTTTTTATTATATCACCTCATGTATGATGGATGAATGTTTATCTAATGAGAACAGAGAAAGCCATAGGTAACAGAAACTGAAAACGATTCTTGTTTCTTACGACCGATGAAAGATGAAAGAATTACTCCAATACCCCGAAAATAATCTAATTCTTCAATGGAAGATTGACGCTTCAACCTCTCATAATAAACATGTTAAGTGTAAGAAGCATTACACTAACTTTACTGTGATCTTTTTTATGCGTAAAGCTATCACAGATATGTAATATGTATAAACTATTTAACACATTTAAGTACTGAAAATTTTATCATTGAATCATAATGAAATACTCCTTCCTAGCTTCAAACAATTCAGTCCTACTTGAATGATCGCAAATACGTGTACTGTGATCTGAGATAAACAGTTTTCATTATCGGTAATCCCTTCACAGACGCCTCATAAGGCGGTAAGTTCCGTCATCGGTGATGGGACAGTTAACCAGTCAATACCACCATCATTATATCTATGGGAAAGCAAAAACGCACTTACTAATGCTGCGATTTCTCATATCCATGTCTACGGCGGTGGCATGGTAGTAAGGTCTCTGATTTGGGATCGGAAGGCTACAGTTTCTAAACCCATTTTTATCAAAGATCTGCTGTGTAAGCAAGTCTGACGTACGTTAAATCCGTCAGGCCATTTGTCCTCTCGCTGGTGTGATGCGGAAGTTGGGCGAAAGCGTGCTGACTCAGGTGTAGTTCTAGTCATCTGATTGATGGTCAAAATTACGGGGTCGGTCCCATCGTAGCCTTAGAGTTGCTGCAAAACAGGACATCAATATAACGAAAACTAAACTCTCATTCCCAAACTCGAGAGGGATGACTTTCAATTATTTAATAATGCCCTTATTTACTGGTCAAAAGTATTGCCTTATAATTTAAATTTTTAGATGATATAACTGTAAAACGAATGTTAGACAAAAAGTTAATTGATTGCCTGAATTTCTTTTCTTTAATATTTAAAAGGGAAAGTTGACTCAAAAGAACAACCATAAGAAATAACTATAACAATACCATTTAGCGTTTTATTACAAAAGCTAAATTTGCACATGCTTTTCTTTTTTTTTTTTGAAATTAAAGGATAGAGAAAGGTGACAAGATACAGAAGGATAATCAAAGAAAAATTCCAAAAGACCCCGCTCCACAAAAACACATTTATTTACATTGTAGAAAAGTGCCATTCTCCGGTATATACAACTTGAACGTTAATAAAAAGTGTTTCAATGATATAGCCGCACTCCAGATGAATAAGTTCTTGACACTATTTTTCGAAATTCCTGAGTTAATGCTGTACTAGGGCCATCCCTTTGCTAGTTAAAGGTCACATCTAGTCTAGAAGACACAAGAACAGCTCTTTCAAGGTATCCAAAGCCAATCACTTAAGATGTCTTTCGAAGACCTGAAAAATTCAACAGGAAAAGCTTTGAGTTATTAATGAAGTAATTAGGGAAAACAAGTTACTTTTTTGTTTTCCTCTTTAAAAAAACAAAAGTTTTCAAAATGGACGATCAAAATAAAGTCTTGATGTAATATCGTTAAAGGAAAAAGCGACATCCAGTACAAGTTCGTTTAGCCGTGAAGAGTCATTTCCATCAAAATGATGTAAAAAAATGTTTTCTACTATATTGCATACTTCTTGATCGAAACTGTTTCTTTACATCAATTTTCTGTCTTTTAACGGCTTAATGTTTGTTCATTTCTTTATAAAGAATGACGTGAAAGTTTTTAAATCTGTAAGGGATCCAAACGTTCTGTAATCAACATTATCAAAATGACAATAAAATATCATTTCAGTCAAAATAAGGTAAAAAGAAGTTCCTATATTTTTAAATTTTTTTAATTTTTCCTATATTTTCCTATATTTTTTTATTTTATTATGAAAAATAACAAGTTTTGAGTTATAAGATAGATTGAAATGCTATTTTTTAAATATCGGAAATTGTACTTTATTAGCTTTCTTTTCTGCTGAGAAAAAATAAGCCTTAAAGTATGCATAGGAAAAATTATGATTCAAACACTTACATTATATATCGATTATAAATTCTAAATTTAAACTAAGTTATTGCACCATTTACCTGCGCTACAATTGCTTGTTTTCTACATGCTCTCTTCTTGAATTATTAATATATACAGAAACGGAATTACTAATTTCTGATACGAATAATACCTATTGCAATGGTTTTAATGACAGGGAATCTTTCTTCCCCAGTTTCTGTAATCATGTGTATTAAAATCCAGAACCTATACAACTTTTAAGTACAAGAATTTAAAAAAAGTACAATACGGACATAAAACACAAATAATAAAATAAAAAGTCTATAAAAATGGAAAATTGTGCTTTTTACGCGTTTTAGAACATTTGTATTTCTTTTTATGTTTTAAATATATGTAAAATATTCTTTAAAGAAACAGGCATGAATTTCTTTAAAGATGTTCTTTGTTCTTCACAAATTTAAGGAAAACTCCAATTTTTAACTATTAAGATTCTTTGCCAAAGCAGCTCAGCACACTGAATAGCGAGGAAGGAAAAAGGGAATGCAAGGAAGTATTTTGAACTTACACAGTTTTAGAAAGGAATTTACTGGCATCTTGTTTTGATCATTGTGGGAAAAGAATAGCTCGAGAAACAGTGAAGTTAAAATTTAATGAAGCTGGAATTAGAGTAATTAGGAAATTATTTCATTCATAAAAGGTGATAATTGTTTCTATAATCTTATGTCTTAGATAATTAGGGTAATTTTTTAAGAATTGAATCGGTGAATGATATGCTATAGAGCTTGAAAATTTCGACCATATTCTTAGATCATTAAGCTTAGATAGAACGGAAATGGTAGTGGGGTTTAAAGTTTTTATTTATCCCTAACCGCCTTGAGATTGAAGATAAAAAGATAACACATGTTTATAAAATTTAACTTTTTGCCTTGGATTTACATAAATTTATGCAAATAATATATGTTATGCCAACTTTAAAAATATTCGTTTATGCGCAATGGTAGTAAGAACACTTGTTTTGGATCTCTAAGTTCTGCCCAAATATATTCTTTGATCCAAGAATTTAAATTTCTGTTAGAGACCTCCTCTATCTTATTCAAAGTTGTTATTGGATATATTATTCCAATTACATAGAAAATAGAGCAATTTTGTACATTTTCCCTTGCTGACTTAATAACATGGTTAAAAGGTTACAGACCCCCATAAATTTGATATTTAAATTTCTGGTATTTTATTATAGTGAGGAAAACAATCAAAATTTCTTTTTACATGATTCTTTTAAAATTACTGAAAGAACTACAGGAATTGAAGCAAAAACGTCACCATTTTCCAGTAAGGTATCTGTTAAGCTTCAACTACCAGAATCAATAGTTTCCACTGAAATGGATCATGATCAATGGTGGAAGATAAATGATCTATAAGTCCAAGAATATCTATACAGTGATTCTTCTTGAGAAAAATAGCCGAGTAATTCTTTTTTTCGATTTCTGTACGAAGAAACTGCCGTTTCTGTAGCAAGTAAATTTTTATTTTCATGACGCGTTCTTAAAACATGAACTCTTACTTTTGAAGGATTCATACAGCTTTATTAAATTATTTCGCTGACTATTATTACACTATTTCTACAGATTGTTGCTATTCAATATTTAGCCCTAGGCTTTGTGTACAAGGTTCAGGTTTCCTTATTGCTTAATTTTTCAAAATCAGATGACAGGGGGCATGAGTCAATCATTACCTTAATGTAGAGATCTAGACGGTTAAATGATCTGTGGATGCGCAATATTCGATTTGTTTTCGCTATTGCATCTTTTTATTTTAATTACACAGAAATAGAGATCTTCATGATTGTTTGACCATTTCGTATTTATTATTGTCATATTACTTACAAATTACTTTAAATTTCCAATAACAATGCATTTTATTAGAGAATATTCATATTATTAAATATCCCACCTCATTTTTTCACTTAGAAAAATCAGTACGTGATTGGAAAAGCAAAATGCCACTTTTATGATCATCTTTTGTGATTTATTAAAAAAACCTCTGGTATTTTTCAAATCATAGATTTGTGTTGGAGAGTAGAGTTCAAATTAAGTGAATTATCATCTCCGTATGAAAAATAAGGTTTCTACAGAAAGTTCCTCGGAAGTTACAATTCCTTGAAAGTTAGAGACTGAAAAGTGATTCTGAACTGTTGATTTCAACAGCTTTTAAACCTGAGCTTGTGACATCTTGTTAGAATGTTCTAATGTGTTGTATTCTTTTTAACTCTCTTCCATTATCATTATTCTAACCTTTTTGAAATTTAGAGGAGGAGATTGTGAATGTGTGTGTGGGGGGGGCCTCTTTTACTTATCACGATACAGAAGGAATATACCTCCGCTTTCAGCTTGTAACCAGAATCTATTTTTTAATCATGCTAATAAAATATTTATGGAAATCTCTTTTAAATTTCATCAAGTCACGAGATTAGAAAAAATCATTTAATTTATTTAAAAAAATAAAATAGCTAAAATATCTTCATTATTTTGAGCTCTTCGTTTTTAAAGGAAAAAAAAACGCCTTTCAATTATATATATAAAAAACTTAATTCGATGCAGTTATGTAACTTAGAAAATTCAATCATTTTATTGGATGCTTACCGAAAATATGTTAGATTTTAGCAGATATTTAAATTAAAATGGTTAATCAACCTGCTGCAATTCAAATTTTAGATCTCATACATATTTTTATAATCTGTCTTAAAGGAAAGTTCAATTATAAACCTGCAGCAAATATGACAAATATAATTAAACCCAGTTATTATTACCACTTAATAACTTTCATATTCAATCTTGTTTTTCTTCTTATTTTCACGACAACTGTGAAATCAGATTTCTCTTATTTTTTAATCAAAAGAAATGACTAATTAATAATAAGCTTCAATATCATTCATTTCATAAAATGTATTTTTTGATAAATAAGAGAAACTTTTGAACAGAATGAAGGGAGTTCAAGAAAAGTAAAATGAACAGACCGAAATAATTGGAGTTTTAATTATCTAAATTGGCTTATAATTAATTTTGGCATTATTTCCATAATTTGTTTATGGAAACAATAGATTACATGCTTAATTTCAAGTGAGAGTATTCACAGCTATGAAATTTTAATTAAAGATAATTGATGATTATGTTTTTTTCTAAAATTCATACATGTTTGCATATTTTCAAAAAATTAAGATTACCTACGAGATCTGGGGTAGTTTACTCCATATGATTTTCTATATTCTTAGTTTCAATGACTTATTTATTATGTTTTTGTCTTAAAACTATAAAAAGAATTTTTACATTTGATTAAATTATTTTCCCTAGAATACCGTTATTGCTTAGAAGAAAAGAGACATATACCTTATCATTTCTTATTCTATTCTTTTTATTTTTAAATAAATATAAACAAAATAAAATTCATGAATGCGAATTTATTTGTGTAATGTATGGCATAAATTAGAAACTTTTCTAGAAACTCTTAAATGATATTTTAAACATGGTTTACAAAAATTAATTCAGTGATACTCAAGATATCTTTAATTTTTATGTATTTTCTACTACCTCATACGATATCTGCTTTAAACTTTTGGTTATGTCAAGAATACATGATCTTTTACTACATCCGGTCACGTTTCTGGTGAAAAAATGTGTTCAGATAATTAGCAAAAAAAAAAAAAAGTACAGCATTCATTAATAAGATTTATTTAGATTAAAAATTTCATAATTTAAATTCATTATTTGAAATGAAGATGAATTTTGATTTTTTTTAATGCATTTTGAATTCCTAACCTTTTCTATTCGTGTTTTCAAGGATTTATGCATTTAGTAAAATAGCATTAATCAATGAAGAAAACATTCATTTGCATGTAAAATTTTTTTTAAAACTATAAGTGCAATAAAGTAATTAATAAAAAATTTTAGAAGTTGATTAAGTTACAGATGCCTTTCAGCCTTTGTTTTACCCCGAAGTTTGTGTACTCAATTCTACTTGTTGCCGCGGCATTTAGTTCAAGAGGATGGGGTGTCAAAACATTTTAATTTTCAGAGTAATTTAAGTACCTAACCTTCCATAAAATAAAAATATTAATAATTAATATTAATTTTCGCCTTCATCAAAGATGTTCCACCCTTTTTTTTTTAACTGTCACATTTGCATATGAGTGGGACTTAAATAAAAAGGTATAAAAAATGAAATTTCAAACACTAAATGATTTTTATTCGTAAAACCTAACGACAAATAAAATAATCTAAAAATAAGAACAAAATAGTGGTGATTTCTAATGAGGAAAAGGAAAACACAAGGAAGAAAAACCAGAAAATTTTGAAAATAACATAAAAAAGGAGAAAGAAGCGGAAGTCTGCCGATTGCGGAAATTAAATAACCTTGCCATCATCGTAATGTTTATCGGTAGGGAAAAAAAGAATACGTCTTTAATTCTGTTCAGATCACTTTTTTATCCTAAAAGAAAAAAAAAACATTTCAGCGGTACTGTGTTATTATCAATGATGATTCAAGTTGATATTTCTAGAAGGTTATGAGCAATCTTATCACCGTAGAATGATTTGATACATTTTTCTGCAAGTTTTATAGCCATGAAAAAAATAATAGATGTAAACAATTTTTATTTTAAACACCAGAAATTATTACTCTAAATATTTTATACTTAAATCTTTTAAACATGTTTGGGTCATATTTAGAACCATTTACATTAACAGAAAATAAATAGAATTCAAAATGTAAAGCGATTTTATTGAACTTAGTTATTTATTACTAGATATTTACAAATGATGCGTGATTTTCCTAAAACAATTGAAATAGTTGTTCCGTGTCTGCATTGAACAGTTCAGGTTGCGCAGAAATCAAAATAAAATAAAAACATCTTATTTTTGCTGTTGATTGTAAACAGCGTCAAAGAAATTGTTTCAAATGAAAACTGATATAAACTGTTACTATTTAATTTTTATTTTCTTGGCATCAACAATGATCACAATTTTAAAATTGCACAATGGTGAATCCCGAGCAATTTCTCAGGCCACGGTGGCCTGGTGGTAAGGTCTTGGCTTCGGAACCGGAGGGTTTCAGGTTCGAGACACGATTCCACCGAAGAATCGTCGTGTAAGGGGGTCTGTTGCACGTTAAATCTGTCCTGACCAAACGTCCTCCCGCTGGTGTGGTGTGGTGTGGTGTGGAGAGGGGAGTGCCAGCTCAGGTGTTGTCCTCGGCATCTGACCGCGGTTCAAAATTACGAGGTCCGTCCCAAAATAGCCCAAGTGTTGCTTCAAACGTGACGTTAATATAACTAAACCAAACCCGAGTAATTTCTCGCATTTTTCATGCTGGTAAATGAGATTACTACTAAATTAGAGCTAGTCATAGATGATCATGCTATAAAATTAAGTACAGTAAAAAAGGTAGATTGGATTAGATACATGGTATTACTTTCTTTAAATGAAGAAGCACGAAAATAAATGTTAGCTTTTTATGATACATAATTAGACTTTTATTATAGATAGATAATTTTTATGACGGCTTAAAAATGATATATAATGCCTATTGTACTTGTCTGTTTATAGTAAAATCACATTTTTACATTTCTCCTTTATACATAGTTTTATCGCCTTCTCGATTCATTCGTACTCACTAAAATGATAAAGCCTTTTGTTTATACGACACAAAAACCTCAATTAAAAGCTATTTTCCTTTTTTTCTAAAATTCCCAATATTACTGCTTCAATTATTATTTTTCTGTTCCTCTTTTCGAGGGAAGACTTTTTTTTAGAAAATTGGGGGGGGGGGGTAAATTGCTTTTCCTCACTGTATTTCCCAATTCAAAAAGGTAGAAGGGTAGAACATCTGGGCACATCACATGGCTGGGGAGGGGGAACGAATAATAGGAGAGTCAGTTCATCACATCAGTCTCTCTGGTAAATAGGTTTTCCTCGAATTTCTATGTGTTTGAGAACTCCCTTTTCATTCTGTATTGCTATCTGTTTGTTTTCTACAAACCGAAATTGTCTTAAAAGTATAAAACGCTTTTATTGAAAGACAAAGCTGATTTTTTTAAATATAATTTGACAAGAATACGCATTTAACACTTTAAAGGACAAATTTTTTCTAGTCATATTATGTTAAAATATTTTTAGGGTTGAAATTAGAATAAGAAAAGGGATTCATTTAGCTTATTAGATAAATTTAATTTGATTAATTAATTAATTTGGTTAATTAATAATTAAGTAACAAATCAAGACACATCATTTTGTCTGAGATAAAGAACTGAAGCATCTAAGTTTCTGACTTAACTAAAAAAAATTTGTCAGAACTTATGCCAACCTACATAATTTCATACAAAGATTGATAAATTTGGTGGGAAGCATACTTCCCATGGCCCTAGAAAGGGTTAATAAAAGTAGAATTGGCAAAAAAAAAAAAAAAAAGATATTTCCGTTTAACTCTGAAAACTATTGTCTATAAGAGAAAAAAAAATCGATGACAAGGAGTAGCTTGCGAAAACTTCGCTTCTTGGAAAATGCTTATATAATAAGGCAAATATCTTGAAGTAAATGGCATTTTAAAGAACATTTTAACACAATTATATACATTAAATATTTCGGTGAGCTAAAGATATTTGAATGAAATTGAATGTAAAACATTCATTTCTTTCTAACTGGATTCTTCATAAAATGCGATGTGGAATTTTAAATCAATAATTATTGATTGTTTTTTTTACTTTGCAGTAATATACTAGGGCAATCTTAAAGAAACTCTTAAAAGTATTACTTTTAAACGAATTTTTATTAATAGCATTAAATTCGTAATAATCTATCTTGTTTATTAAAATTTCGAGTATTTGTCTTTTTATTTATACATTGCTTTATGTCAGTCTCTTAAAAAAGCTTATAAACGGGGCTTCAATGTATGTTCTAAACTTGTAACTTTAGATTTTTAAAATGCCTGTAATGTTACTTTTAGATTAATTTTAGAAAGGAAATACATTATCAGAAGATCAATTTTTCTGTGACATATTATTTAAAAGTTGCGTAATTCTTTTTCTAATAGTCTATTCGAAATAATTCACTTAAAGTACAGATGAATATTAAACACAAGGGGAAATCTATATGATTATATAAATAAGCAATTAATTGAAATTATGAAACTCAATATTTCTCACTATATAAATATTTAGAAATAATCGCAGTTTAGTAAGAATAAATATTTTCTCAAAATAACTATGCAATTTTTTAATTGAACTTTTCAAGTTCCAGTTCTTTTATTTGATGCGGTTTTGAAGTCAAAAATATTAATTATATACTCTTACTTGTAACTTTAAGGAAATTAGATCATGTATTTTCACTACAATAATAAGCTATTCTGAAATATAAAGCTAATAAAATTTTGGCATGTTTTTAATAAGTTTTTTTACCCTACAGAAGCAGAATATATATTAGCCTGCAAAATCTCTCTTTTTTTTTCTTTTCATTACATTTCAGGAATGTGAGGATATTAAGTACTAACTATTTTTGGTGGAATTCATAGATGAGAAGTGGTAATTTCTCAAACATATCACGTCCGTTGCACAGGTAAATGGAGCATGATAATGTCTTGGGACGACTGAAAAAAGAGTACCTACAATACTTTTAACTGGGGCAAGCAAGCATAAATTTGGGATTTAAGTGCAAAAACGCAAGCCACGACTTAACTTTTAACTTACTTGAGATAATACTTTAGATTTACTTATTTTCCATAAACATATAAAACTTGTCACTTTTATCTACATTTTATGACTAAGTATGCTAAATTTTGCATTGTACTGGCCAACTTTTAACATCACTACCTACAGACTGCTATGATTTACTGCTGCATCGTGATACGAGGAAACACAGAAATGGCATTTTCTTTAAAAGTAGTGTTTTTAATACCGTAAATAAAAGTATCCCGCTACATATTTCATGAATTTTTTTTATTTGAAAATTTCCACGCTTTTGAAGATAAACCTTGCATTTGATTCCTGAAGTAGAAGGAAGAAACTCTACACAAATGGAGATCTGTTGTACATGAGAAAGTTGTTGCAATTTTTGATTTAAAAAAAAACAAAACCTAACAATACATCGAGGAGCTGAAAGCGATGTTTCCAGCATATAATTTATAAATTTTTACTTTTTTTATTAAATTGAATTACGACATAAAAATGCTCCATAATTTAATGCAACTGATATAGTTTTTATTTATGTCAAAATTTTAAAAATAAATTTGATATTCAATAATAATTAAGAAAAGAGTAGTTTTCTAAATATATGTTATGGTCAGGTATATGTTTTAAACGGTTGGCGTCTACTATCCTAATGAATTTGAATATATTGATATCATTAATAATAACTAGTCAATGCAACCGACTGAATATTTTTATCAGTTTTTGTTGAAAATAACAGATTAATAAAAATAACTTTAACAAATATATTAGGGGCATTATGACAAACAACAATAAAAAAAAGGATTTTTCAGTATTGCTAAGGGGGAAAAAATGGGAACATTTTATAATTTGAATGATTTTTCATGAACTTAAACCAACAGAATACTTGATTACGTGATTTAACCAACAGAAGCGAACAGTTATCCAAACTAAATAAAGAATTTTATTTAAGATCTTTGGGGTTAATAGAATTCTGGAAATTTTCAGAAGCATATTTCTTAGATATTTTAAAAAATGGTGCACATCCGTTTCAAAACTAATTTCGAGAAAAATACAATGCGATTGTCAATGGGTCGTGGTACATTTGCAAAAACACATTAGATGACACATCTGATGCTAAAATACAATGAAAAAGCTCTTAATAGAAAATGTTTAATACAGAATTGCTGCTCCAAAAGTTTTTAAAAGTATATAATTTATACATATTTGAAATCGTCTTAAAATCGGCGGAAGTGGAAAATCGAAATATTAAAAAATATGTTCCCTATTATGAAATTAATAGACTTCAATGATTAACTAGCACAATCCCAATTTCGGATAAAAACCAGAGGGAATAGTTTCCCCCAAATTTTTTCGCATGCACTTTAATAAATGTACTTGTGTATTATTTACCGCATGCCATTGGCAAACAGTACTTACGAACGAGATTACTAACGTGCGATCTTTGGCAATTAATCGCTGAGATGTGTTTAATATTTAAATCAGAACATCGCATTGGGAATCGTATTTTCGGGGCCTTTTTTTCAGATCGATGGGAAACCAAAATCATATACTAGATATCACATATTATTTAAACCATTCCATTTTGAGTTATCTTGTTTATATGCTTTTGAAAGTACAGATCGACAGGTGTTCGATTCCTTGACGGATCGGGTTCCGAATCTGCCAGGTATTTATTTATCTGTACATTAGATTTCAAATCTTTTACAAAATTTATCCATTTAGATTTCTTTATTTTGTGGTTATCTTGTTAACTTAGATTCAGACATTCAAACAGACAAATTCTGAACGAATTTTGTTCAAGATTTGATAAAAATTGAACGATTCGGAGCAGAGATCCTATACCGAATTTCATCCGCATTCATTTTTTTTAAATATCATGTTCACAGACAAATAGACGTAATTCCGCATTTGAGTTTTTCTGACTCAGGAATGTCTGAAATGTGTCGATTCGTCAAAACATAGAGTTTGAATGTTTTGACGATTATAATACTTTCTGTTTGTATTTTTCGCATACGAGAAGGTAAAAAGGAATGAAAAAAAATCTCGGCATTTCACAATTTTATATTGTCCTGCTTTTAAGCAATAATTTAATTGTTAACATTAAAAATATTTTAAAACAGACAATTTGATTTAATTTTAAAAGTTAATTTTCCTATCTAATTATTACTATAAATAGAATACAATTATGATTTTGTTGAATATTCCTAACAAAACTTGAAACATTATTCAGTATTTAGGTTTGCATTGCCATTAGCATCAAAGACAGTGACTAGACGATCTGGATATACAATGACAGCTCGAATGGTTTTCACCTTTTTACCCTCAATTCTTCCCCCTTCCCTCGTGAAATCTGGAGATTCCTGAAATGAAGACTTGATAATTTAACCAATTACCTTTAGTGAATTAGTAACATAAAGAAGCCAATTACTGTAATTAAATTCTTTAATTGAAAAGATCTGCGAGACGAATCGTACTGATTTATTGTTTCAAAGTATTGCAGGCCATAAAAATACTCTTTAAATTCATTAAACTTTTAAAAGAATCAAGAAATGAAGATAATCAGTCAATTAGAAGTTCAAAATCAAATATTTATAGTGTACAGAAAAGAATCACAAAGATGTGAAATAATGAATTCTATTTGAATGTTTGAACGGATGAAAGAATTTTTCAATTAACATGATTCGAGAGTATAGAGAAGTTAATGATTACAATTAAACTATCCTAATGAATGTTATTAATACTGCGTATAAGCATAGTTGGAAATAAAAATTCTTTCACAATACGGGGAAATATGAAAACAGTTTTAAAATTAGGAAAATCATCTGCTACAAATAAATGATCATTATCAAATACTTAAATTATATAACAAGAAATAATTACTAACTATTACCGGCTCGTCAACTCAAAAACAAACAGTAGTGAAGAGATTTTTAAACCGAGATTGTATCCGGTTTAAATGTTTGAATAGAAAATGTTTCTAATAATTCTTTCATTCAGAGTCAGATGTGAAATTTTCTGTATTTTAATAGTATTAAATGACAGGATAGAACGTCTGTCTATTCAATTTGTTTCGTTCCCAAATGGCACAAGGAGAGAAGGTCTAAAGTCTAAAAATGTTTCCCAAATTCAGTTTATTCTCCTCTTTCAAAAATTCCTTTTTATTTAAATAATTAATTAATAATAAGAAATTTTTTTTCACAGATATATTAAAACGAAATGATTTTTAAAAAGTCAAAGGAAAGTGATTTAAGAAGGGGGAGGAGAGAGGTTAGAAAGATCGCGAATTTCTGAATTTCTCTATAATTAGGAATGAATTATTCCTGCAGCTCCGATAGCTTCATAGACACACCATTTCTTTTATACGTACTTGCCATTTGTAGGGAAAATTCGAATTATTTTGAGATTTGTGCAGTATCGGATGTGGTTAATAAATTTTTATCTTTAATTGCAGGAGATCCTAAAAATCAGTAAAAAAAATCAACAAATGGCATGGGAAGGGAAAAAAAATCCTCAGCTCCAAGAAGGGAGAGATAATTGATATTGAACGTATTAATTCTATTTAAATATTTCAAAGGCTTTAATTAAGATAGTTAAAAAACATGTAACAAACATTATGATAGAATAACTCATTATTATTAATGAATGCAAATAATTTACGAAAGTTGTATTAGTAAAATTATAAGAATTCCACTGAAATTCTTAAAATAGTTAAGATAAAGAATTCATTGGAAAACGTAAGACAGATAATAATTATAAATAGCTAACCATCATTGATAATAAACGAGTCAATTTAAAACGAAGAGTTCCCAGAAATATGACTACACATTGAATTTTATGAAGAAATCAATAATTAAAATCAGAGGATTAGAGAAATACTTCGAGAGAAGTTGCCTTTTAAGAGACGTCTTTTTAGAACTTAGTTTCCAATGATGACAAATATAGCATTCGAATGAACAAATTTTTGATGGTTCTGAGAACTGAAAAATAATAAGTAACAATTATCTCGGCTAAATTCAGAAAATCAAAGTTTATTCTTCGTTTAAAAGAGTTTATGTGCTTGATTCATTTAATAATTATCCCTTCTCTTGTTTAACTTTCAATTATCTTTCTGCAATTTTTGTGTGTAAACTTAAATGCTGCGAAGTTTTCTATCAACGAATTTCACAATTTATTCTGTAAATGCCGCATGATTTATAAATTGTATTTGTTTTGGATCTTATTTTATTCAAAATTTAACTATTTAACTATCCAATGTTAATAGATTTGTAAATTTCTAGGAAGAAAAATATCATAAAAATTTTAGAAACGACATTCCATATAATATTTTTAATAAATTGTATTTGATGATTTCGAATGGGAGTTAATATAAATTAATGGATAAATGTCCTAGAGTCCTTCCTGCAATAAAATGTACATAAAAAAAAGGAAATGAATCCTGATTAGATAGCAAGGAAGGCATTTCAGATAGGACACAACTTTCTATCCCATGATGGCACATTGAAAGTTCATTAGACCCATATGTACATCCGTTGTTTGGCGAAAGCGGGTCTCGAATTGACGAATCTTCATTCCCAAAACTGACATTCTGCCATGGCGGTCTTCTACATATTTAAAAGAATAAATCATATTCTAAGACTTTCACATCCGTTTGGATAGCAATTCGTATGGTAAGATATTTAATCCCAGCAAAGGCTCTTTATAGTTTTCGTTTTCTATTGTCTCGCATACAAAGTATAGAAACAAAAGATATTAAAAGCGTCAAAAATTCAAACATGAAATATCGATGAAATTCCGTGTTTCAAACTTCTCGAATGGGAAAAACATATTTTAGGAATTATGTCTGAGTGTGTGTGAATACGTTAATGAAAAAATGCTTTAAAGTATACGGATGAAATTTGGCATGTAGTTTTTACACCAAATTTATGGATTTCTATCAAATTTTGAATCAAATATATTCGAAGGAAGTTATCTGTCTATCAGAGTGCAAGCGAACACGATAATTATAAAACGCAAAGAGCTAGATAGTTAAATTTTGATATGGGTTTTATCATCGAAATAATAGATCCGTATCAACGTATTAGCCAAATCCATCAACAAGTTCGCCATCTGCCGGTTTGTACATTCGTAAGTATGTAAATGCACTAACTCAAGTTTAGCTTAGTTTAGTTAGTTCGTTTAGTTTTTAAAGCAACACTAGGGCTATTTTGGGACGGACTTCGTAATTTTGAATTGAGGTCAGATGACGAGGACAATAACTGAGCTGGAACCCCCTCCCCAAGCATCCACACCACACCAATGGAAGGACGTTTGGCCCCGACGGATTTAAAGTGCATCAGACCCGCGTACATGATGGTTTTTCGTTGGAATAAAGTCTCGTGCATGAAACCCTCCAGTTCCGAAACCGAGATCTTACCAACAGGCCACCACGACCCATGCACTAACACAAAACATATCTACACAGCTAAATGAAATTTATTATGTGATTTTCCCACTAAATTTGTAGTTATGCCAATTTTTGTTTCTATTCAATTGACAAAAAGGCATCCAAATCTTCCTCGATCTTCCTTCATATATTACAAAACATTAAATGCTCGTGCGTGGGCCTCTAATAAAATTCTGAGCACTCATGACGTTGACCACCTTACTCAAGACCATACAGCTTGTATGCGGGGGTGGAAGGGAATAATGTTTATATTAAGAAGTATGAGAGGAAGTTTCGGGAACTGTTTTTTATTGTGCCAGGACTTGCATTTCATGTGTTTCTGAATTCATAAAAAACCTTGACATGGATGTCATTTCCTTTCTCTCATTATATACAAAGCAAATTTACATCACGTGTAATTGCTATATTTCTGTTTTAAATTAGGGCTGTGGAGGACTGGTAATGGAATTTTGACTTTGGGCATGGGTTATTTTATATTACAGTTTTTAGAATTTCGTGTACTTTACGTGTCACTCAGGTCATTTATTTCTAGAAGTTTATATATTTTTCTTTATAGTTTATTTAATAATAATAATCAGTGGCATTATAATCATGTATCGGCTTCTGATCATTGTATTATGCGTTCGAGACCTCTTCCCACGGAGATTGACCGTACCATTTGACCAGTAACTTCTACCATACTATTGGCGCAGCATGGCCAAATCTGGCCCTTGCGCCAAAAAATCCCAAACTAACTAACTAACCCACGGAGATTGATTCTTGAATTTGGCTATGCTTCAGGTAAAATTTATCGCCGTGAATCAAGCATACGAATATTGTAGTACTTTTGTAGTCTTTTACATATTTCTTAATTAATTATAGTAAATATTAAGGAATTTCAAGATTTTAAAAAAAATTAACTACCAAATGGCGCCTCTCATACTAAATCAGAATTTCAGAAAAATAAGTCAATTAAATGATTATTAAATTTCGAAAATTTTTAAAACATTGCTTTGCTATCTAGAATGTACAAAGGCATAAACTTTCAGATATTTATATCATCAAGAATCAAAATATCTTATAAATGTCGCTCTATACAAACAGAATACAAGTTGGAAAAAAGCCTTTTAAGTCGATATTTTGAAGATACAAAGGAATTTAATTGTTTATATTGTCTACTGATTAATTTCATAGAAACAATTCATAGGCTAATATTCATCCAAATTAAACCTGTGATCTTAAAATAAAATGCAATTTATAAATAAAACCTGAAAATTTGATAAATTTATTAGCTAATAAAGATTTTCTAATAAAAACTAGCTCGTTTTACTAAGGTTAAATTATAAATTTCTCTTATCATGAAACTAAAAGTATATTTTGAAATTACTGAAACGAATTATTTCTTCAGATGACTTCTATTGCAAAAATTGCTTACATAAATAATTAATAATGCCTACATAATCAATAAACTATTAATAATTTCTTCTAAAAAATGAAGATTTTCGAAATCAGCATAGACGAAAAATCTTAGAAATACTTCATATTTTTATAGAACAGAATATTTCAATTTATTTGAGTTGGAAATCGAGATGGTTCGGTTTTATAATAAAACTGCATTTGAATTTGAAGCGAAAATCATCAGATTATATACAAATAGATTCATTAAACGGAATGCGATTTTAATATTTTTTAATAACTCTTAATTTCTCAGAATTTTCTTATACACTTATCAAAAATGATTTTCCTTTTCTGCACTGATATTAAATATTTGCATAGCATCACTGAAAGCTTTTTTATCATATTTTAATATGTAAAAACTAAACGATGCAAATGAGTTATTACAGTGGTTCTAATTTTCTTTCAATATGATCCTATCCTAATTAGGCGAGGAATTTTCCGCTGATTTTAGTTTGTCAACATGGACTTCAATTTGAGTTCTAATTAGTTTTGAAATTAAATTACGCTTCATTACTAAAGAAACTTCATTTCAGTTCATTTAAACACAAAAGCTAGACTCGTACATTTATTTAATGAGACTAAATTTACTGCCGATGTCATTATTATCGTTTTATTTTTATTTTTATTTTTTGAGTTATTAAGTATTTCTGGCTAGTTAAAATATTTTAACTGATTTGTTCTTACCGAGTAATTTTAGACATTTTTTAAAAGATAATTATTTCGAAAACCCCTAACAATTCTTTAAATTTCAAAAAAAAAATCAATACTCTTCTTGAATTTTACTTCTTTGTGTACGTTAGACTTGCTGATATATATAATATTTTGAAATTATTTAAATAATTGCCCTTATAATTGAAAAAAAAAATCTGAATATGCTAAACAATTTTAAACTAATCTTTATAAAATTACTTAAAAACTCTGAATATGTAAGTCTTTAAATGTAGCATTTAGAGAAGCTCAATGTCTAAATTGGATATATTTGTATTTTGATTCCTGATCTAATGTAGAGTCACATACATGAGATTTCGGGCTTTGTAAACCATTATTTCACATTCTTCAGTATTGTGAGGTAAAAATAATTTTAAAAGACATGCAAATTTGAACTATTTCAGTGCAATTTATAATTGAATATTTCCCCATTAACCTAAATTACTTTCCTGTTCAAATGCAGTTGGAATTACGGAATATTTTTAGCACTTGAAAAGGAGTTGATAGTGTAAAAAATTGAGCACCTTTATCCAAGGTAGAAGACACTTTTTAAAATTATTTTATTTATTAAAAAAATTTATTTGTAATACTGTGAAGCTACTAAATGGATTGTAAATGTATAATGATCTATAAATAGCAAGAGTAAAACACTCTGAATGAAAATCATCATAAATTTAACCCGATTTTTTGATAAATAATTGAAGAATGATATGTAAATATCAAAAAATATTTAAATGCCATTTTAAAAATTAAACTATTAAATGATTAAACTATCATATCACCTCTAAACAGTCGTTAAGGAGGTTGATAGAACGAATGTTGCTGAACAGCGTTTTGAAATTGCTCAGCATTCTCGCTATCGGCACTTAAATGTTCATCACACTTACAATATTCATCACTTTTAATCATCAATTAAGCTTTTGTTTTTTAATGACATAGAGGAAATCATAGAGGAAAAAAAATTCTATATTAGATTATTACAAGAAATGTAATAATCTAATATAGAATTCATTTTTTTCCTCTATGATTTCCCAGAATTCATAACGTCTGAATAAAATTCTGGGATATGAGCAAGAAAAAAAAGTTTATCTGAGATCAAAAAATTAAAGTAAGATAATAAGACATCTGGCAACTAAATTGATAATATAATCCTTTTAGAAATTTTTATTTATTTATAAATTTATTTTCTCATCAATTTGATTCCCAATACAATTTTAGGATTAAAAAATAGCGGGATTTTAAATTTTTAAAAATTCTAGTTTTGTGATTCCAATATGCCAAATTTATGAGTAGTTTATTTGGAAATCCATTAAAATGGGTTTATATTTTAGGAAAAAAATTCATTGCCTTAAAATATTTAACTCTACCATTAAATTTAACCGAATTCCTTAAAACGTAATTTAGGAGATATAAACTAAATTTAAATTAATTCAAATTGAAAGGGGAAATTCGTTAATTTGTAACTAACTCTTTAGAATTTCTCAGGGCACAAACAGCACATTTATGCTAATTAAGTCATTAAATCTTGGGTTAATAGTTGATTAAATAACGAAGGTATCTAATCTTCTCTATTCAGATAATTAATCTTCGGGACCATATAAAAAGTTACAGTGACATTTTTGTTCTATATCATCCTAAAAACAACAACCTAATTGCAAGTGCTATCTTCGTACAACTTTATAATAAAGGCTTTGTATGTATGCACCAGTGTTTGGGAAAGAATAAAGATTTTTGTCTGTCTTTCCGAGAAGACATGCATAACAAAATAAGACGGAGGGTTTTCTTGGGAGCACTAAAATCATAGGCCAATCCAAATTGCAGATAGCTTAGCCATGACGGCCTGCATGATCTCCTATTTAAATACCTTCTAGACTTGGATTTATTTACCAGCTTACGATGCCAGAAATAAAAATAAACGCGAAGAGCTGTGTAAAGACGACGTCCAAAACGAGTGCAAGTACTCTCTACAACTGAGCTTACACTAGGGCTATAATTATTGCGTGCTTGGGAAGGAAATGGCACATTTCCTTACTTAATAGCGCCATTATTTTTATCAGAGCATTTTCATGTAAGTGACAATCTCCACGAGGAACTATAGCTATTTTCTGACCGTCATGAAACAGTGGCCATATTTCGAAAGTACGAATATTATCTTCCAGTGTTTTGTTTGGAGCTGTTAAAATACCAAATTTGTGTTATTTTTCCAGTGGAATAATTAGCCCCAAATCAAGACAAAAACACGATTATCTCGAAACATTCTGTTCTGCTCTCAAGTCTGATGTGGGCATTCCATTGTGCAAGTTTTTTTTTCCTTTTTTAAATCCTTATTTTCGATCGATTGTTTTAAGGAATATTTTTGTTTTAAAATATCACTGGCTTTATTCATAATTTTCATATATATTGACCTAAGAAACAGAAAATTTGGTTGTGAATCTATTTCAAATATTTGTAACAAAATGAACAAGGAAAGAAAAAAGAAGAGTGTTTTTATATTTTAGAAATTACAGAATTTAAAAAATCTACTTCCATAAAATATTTTGATGTGAAAGTCGTTTCATAACTTTTCTCTTAAATATTTTCACTTCACCGAATTTCATAACTTTTTTCACTCCGCAATGCCGCTGATGTTTAAGCCATTTTGTAAATCTTGACGTTGACTTTCAAAACTAAATATAGTATTCCAACAGCAAATATATAATTTAAGGTATAGCTACTTTTTCAAAGCATGATAGAATCGAATTATAATATTGGAGTTTTCCAAAATAAATAATAGCGTTATAAATAGTTTTTTGCATATGTATTAGCAGTTTAATTTTGCATAACAATATAGCCATAATAAATACATTTGAAAATATTAAATTGCATAGCTGTTTCCATTTTAGAAGCTATTGAATCAACAATATTTTTCGAAAATTTTATAGAAGAATAATGCTGTTCATTTATCTATTACATGTTACTATTTAAATATCGAAATGCTTCGCTGAAACCATATGTTTACAATGTTTTTTTAGTTGTGATTTTTTAATATGTAGATGATTTATATTATCATGAGACATGAAAACTATTTTAAATAATTTACAAGTTATTGCTTAAAGAAATGAAAATTTAGCACTTTGAAATGATTGTATCAAAGTATTAATTCTAAACGGTATCAAAAAGAGGTAATCCTGAACTTCCTGAATGCTATAACAATACATACAAAATACTATTTCAAGTCAAATCGTTCAAGTTGACGCATGTTACAAAATTATAGAAATATGCATAGTAAAATTAACAACTAATCCATTTTTTTCTCCAGAAGTATGATATTTATTCGTTATACTAAATTTATTGTTTTCATTATAAAGCAAGGGGTATTCTCTCATTATATTCTCATATATTTAATTATAATTTTATTTTAAAATGCTATAAATTCATACGTTATTTTATGAACGGGAAAAATTAGCTTGTAAAGCCGTGTAAGGGTGTTTATATTATCATATTTTGAGTTTAAAATATTTTTATTTAAAAAAATTATTGAAATAAAAAATCGTATTTAAAATTTTGAATTTGTTTTAGCGCTCGCTGCTGTTAATTATTTCTTTTAAAGAATTCATCTTCGTATATAATAGATTTTTGTCTTCCAGTTTCAGAATAATTTCTATCTTTTGCATTCTAATCTTTAATGTGAGACATCATTCGATATGCCAATGCTCAATCTAGGAATAAAAAAATAAAATTCGCATCAGACGCGAATCTATACAAATTTTGAACACATTTGCAACATGCAGAAGGCACATTAAGAACATACTTTAATACTATTTTGTCTTATACTTATAAACTCAAAATCCTAAACCATTAGCATAACAAAACTAATTAGTATCTAATTTAAATATATATTTTTAAAAAATTACTTTCGTTTTTCTTTATTAATATTAATTTTCTTAAATTCACTGTAAACGATATTTTTCAAAAAAAAAAAAAAACAAAAAAAACAGAATAATTTTTTTATCTGACGCAGTGTACTGAATAATTCGGAAAGTTATTAAATATTCAACATATCGTTTTATTATTTTCAACACAAATTGCATATGTTTCAAACTTGAATTGGCCATTTTGATTTAATATAAATTTCATTAATATTTGAATAGTCGTTGGAACTTTATTCGGAATTATAAATTGTACGAAAAATTAGGATTATCAAAACATAGTTTATTTTTTAATTGCATTTCAGTCCCCATTTTAACAAAAAATATCTTAAGCCATATATGTTATTTATAAATTTCATTTGCATTACATATATAGATGTTCTTTAATATGCTATGGATAATTTACTGAGTAACTATTAAAATAGTTCATTCGAAACAATTAGGACACAAAGCAGGAGGTAATTTTAATTTTAAAAAACTGCAATTTTTTTTACTTAATTTTCATTAAATTTTTGGAATCAAATTTTTTTGTTTATTTACATTGATTCATATCATTTTTAGTAACTACAATAAAAAATTGTACTATGGAGGTTTAAGATTTAGATTATAATATGTTTTGGAAAGTGATTTACGAAAATAAGAAGATAAAAACATTGATGTTGACATTCTTCTTAGCTAATACTAATTAATTATTCAGTGTTAACTATCTAAATCGTAAGGAATGACGCACACTTCATGAATAAGCGTACCTCTACTCATGTCTAAGTATAGAAGGTTAAACAAAAATAAAAATCCATTATCAATAAGGCTAAGGTTAAGCGGGTTATTAACGCGCAGAAGAAATCTCCTTATGCTAAGGAAGAAGAAAAACATTAAAAAATAACTCTGCTTTTATCAGAAAATATTTACTTTTATGTAATTGAAATTTTTTCTTCGTTTTTAATACCGCAATCCCCTTAAAAAGTCTGGACAATCATATAAACTTAATTTTCAGAAGGGTTTAGCAGTTAATTAAAGGTAACATCGGCCAAAAACAAACCGCAAGGTTTTTTTTTTTTTACTAAGCTCAAGAAAAGAGAGGCGAAAGTAGCTTAAAACTTACCGCATATTAGCCATGTTTTTTTTCTGCTTTTAGATTATGTTGAAAAGGAACTTTTAATTAGAAATAAATACTAAGAACGGTATACTTCTGATATAAACTTACTTTGAGCCAAGTACGAAGATCTGGAAAATGTGTGATGTAATAATATTTCTTTTTATATGTATATACTTGTCTTCATAATAAGGAGTTCATCCAATATTTGAAAAAAAAATTTTTATTACTATGAAAAAATATTATATTACATTTTATTTCTTTATGGAAATTGCTCTGTTTTAAAAATTTTTTTTTGTATTTATTGTAGACACATGATAATTTTTACATTTTTTAAAAATTTAAATTGTTTTAAAAATGTGAAGAATCTATATTTAAGCCACTTTTTCACTTACTTTTGGATACGCAAGAATTTTGAAATTTTGTAGAATATTGTGATCCCGATGACAAGGCATTATATTAATGTTTTTAGATCTTAATTATCAATCAATTTATTAATTTGAGTTGAATCAATTAAGTGATAATTAAGTTCTGAAAATTAATTTTTCATTCCAAACGACTAGTTATACATTTCAGAAAAAAAATTATTTCAAGCTTTATTGGGTATTTAATAAGGAATTAGAAATAAAAGATAAGAAAATAGACAATATTTGAAAAAATATTCTACTTATTAGATACTAATAAAATATTCTGCAAATTATCTTCTTATTTATGTAATGAAGATGCATATTCATTAGTAATAAGGATGTGTTCTGTCTTTAAATTTTATGCATATAGAATTAATAGAAATCCATTAACCAATATCCATTAAATATATAGCACTTTTTTTATTTTAATATTATGTGAAAGAATTGCTAAAATTATTCTTAACTTTGAAATTATGTCTTTTGAAATTCAAAGCATTTTTTCAAAACTTTTGAAATTTTGATGCATAAATAATTTCTGTAATATCAAAGAAATATATATTTTTGGGATTAAATCATACAATGATGAATTTTTCCATGACTTAGATAGAAAACAAGAATAATTTATCTTGGGTACATTCCCCCCCCCCCCCCTTTTATCATGCAGAACCAAATTGGCTTTCATTATCCAAATATGATGTTCAAAGGATATAGTACTCGAAAACGGTTTGTATTTTCCCCCAAAAATGAATTAGAGAGTGATATTTAATTTTTATTACCATTCATTTCCTTTTTCTTTCATGCAGCACAATCCAAATTAGTCCATTTATTTATAAAAGAAAACACTTTTAACTGTTATTTTTTAATTAAATAAATAATTTTATAATAATTTAAAACCACAAAACTCAATTACTATAATTAAAAACATAATATTTTGGATTTTTAAATGGTTTAAATATCATGCCTATATGGCAGTATTTCTAGGAGTTATCGATGAAACCTCCCAAAAATACACTTACTTTTTAATTGAATTTTAAAGAAAATCCCAAAATATCTCACATTGAAACCTTTCAAAGTGTATGCATTTCAAATTAGGAAGTTCTAGATTCAAAGACCTGCCATGTAGAATGGGATTTGATAAGGCATATTCATTTTAAATATGGTGTTGCTTAATTTGCTGTCGCTGAAAGTAAAATGGAGAAATTCTTTCCTTTCTTTCCACAAAAATTCATGTCAAGATCTTCCATTTCACTTAGGAGCAATCTAATGATTAACTAGAATCGAATTTTGGAATTGGGCTTTTCTTACTAGCATCCTGATTAAATAACGCAAGGCGTTACTTTCCTTTACGTCTTATCTTCGAGGAAAACCTTAACTTTACTTTCTACCCACTGCGATAGAAATTTGAAAAAAATAGATATTTAATAAAATTATTGGAAAATTAAGTAAATCAATGTCTTTGAAGTAGATAACGAAGAAAATGCACATTAATCGTTAAAGAATGCAGTGCGCAGCAGCAGATGTGATATCAGAAGTTCGAATTCCGATCAACTCTTAAAATCGCAACTTTACCATTATTGCATGATGTCGCAAAGGTAATAATTAGAAACAGATTGAAAACGTCGCTAAAATTTATCGTCTACACTGGATATTGATTTTTTGAGCAAATTTTTTTTATCATTGCATGGACTCTTATTATCTGAAAATAACTGCCATTATCCCTTTTATATTTTCAGAGTTCGATATTAATAACCAGTTCTTGAAATCAATACCATCATAATTTATGAAAGATAATCAATTTTTAATTATTGGTCAAAATTTTCAAATAAATTTTCATTGCTTTCATAGTAAAACTATATTAAAATTATATCCGATAATTTTATTGAAAGTGTCTTTTGTTATTGGTTATATTCAAAAGAAATATTACAATCGGATAATAAATTATTACTTGATGAATTTTTGGTTTATATTAGGCCATTTAAATTAGTGTTTGAACTATGCTAAATTAGAATTTATTCTCGATATTATTATTTCTATGAAAATTTAAAATTGTTATCAAAGTTGGGGATTGCAGTTTCCTTATTTTTTATTTTGTTTTTAAATGTTTTGATTTTTTTCCTCCCGTTGTATGGATGAGTTAGAATTTTTTTGAATATTAACTTTAGATGAATATTTTACCTTATTATCAGTGCAGTGAATTATCACTTGCTGATTATTCAGTGAACTTCATGTCACTTTGAAATATTTAATGATATGAGAAAATATCACTCACCTGAACAACAGTGGAATATCATTTTATTCGTTTCTAAACTAAGAAATCAAAAATCAAGGTATCTAAATTGAAATGACATTTTTAATATTACAATCTACATTTTTTATTGATTCTAATTTACCTTTTTTAATACAAAATCATAAAAATAAGTATGGATTCAAAAGTAATTTTACGAATTTTCAAATTAGGGTGGTTTTGTTCAAATTCAGTGCTTAATCAATACATTAACAATCTTAAACATAATTATTCAGATCAATATAAAGAATGGCTTTAAAGAGACCTGAGATGTTCTAAGCCCTTTAAAAAATAATTTGGGTGAAATGCAATAAAATTTAGTTATGTGTATAGTGAGATAAGTGATTATTATTTTTTTTTAATCTCTAATTCTTCTCCTGGAAGAATCTTAATTAGTTTTAACAAAGATTAAATTAGTTTTTAAAAAAAACTGTTAATGAAGATAAAAGCAAATAACGAAAGAATTTTAATACGTAGACGAACAGACTTTCTATGGCACTAATTGAGTAACCGTGCTTAATTCTCTGAACTTAATTTCTCTCTGGCACTATTTTACACGATGAATCAGCTTGATTTTTTTTATTTCGATATTTAAAAAACACCTACAGAGTTTTAAAAAGTCATATAATAAATTTAAAAAAATCAATTTATGTAATTTTATTTTTTACTACTCGAAATAGTAAAAAGAGCCTTTGTATTCAATGAAGACATCTAAGTAGTTTTCCGAGTGCAAAGGGCTAATAAGACGAGCTTTTGTACCACGAAAATGATAATGCACCTATGTGTAATCATACAAGGGATATGCATGCCCTCAGTATGGAACGAGGGATTAGTATTGCAAAGAGCAACGGATTATCGGAACGGTGGTCATATTGAATAACCTTTTCATGAGCAAACTATTTCAATTGGCATTTACTCAGTCGTTGATCTTGTATTGCTCCCAAAATTTACCCCCCAAGGGCAACAGTCAATATTAAATTTTTTAGTTTGAAAATCAAAGGGCATGATCAGTTATGCACTCAGAATAAAATTTCTTTTCGATCGAAATATTGCACACAAGAAGACTTAGATAATCTCAGGTTTACTCCATGACCATCCAATATTTTAACCAATTTAGTGCAAAACAGAGCTAAAATTCTTTCAGTGCCATAAGTCAAAAGATTACTGATATCTTTCAATTTCATAGCAACTTATCGTTAAGTAGAAAGAGTCGTTTAAAATTTTTATTCATTTAAATCTTATATATCTGGGATATTAAGTAGAAGTTTCATGACATCTTCTAACACCATTATAAATTTCTAAGTTAGAAATATTACATCCCATTTTGCAAAATCATGAAATCAATATATAAAACTTGGATTAAATTCAAGCATCGACATATCAAAATAGAATTTTATTGCATTATTTTTCAAAATTCTAGAACAACTGGAGATTTTGTTGTGCTAAACCGGCTTCTGAAAAGTAAGTTTTAAAAATACCAATCAAAATATCACTTAATCAAGAAATGAAATGGCAGTTATTTTTAAATCACTTTAATGAATCACAAAAAATATTGATTTAACATTTGAATTTTAAGAAATTGCTTTTTTAAATAAATCATATGCATTTCTTTTCTCTTTGCATTATAACTTTTATCCTACTGAAGAATCTGTTTTCAGTTTGCAAAAATCTTTATTTATTACATATATATAAGAGAGAGTGAGAAAAGATTGAAAATCGAGTAGTCAAATTCTATTCAAAATATTTCATTAAGACGTTCTGGTGCATTCGAGGGTATAATATCTCTTCTGCTATTTTTACGTATGCCTGTAGATGATATTTGAGCTATGAGGAAACAACTCCTCGAGCTAACTAAACGAATATTCTTAAAGGCACGTTGACTCGGTCCAAGTGCCTGAGGAGACTGAATGCTCATCCGCTAGAAAACTAATCTCCTCTTGTGTACATTCCGCCAGAGGGTCATGGGATGAAGTCACCCGATTAAAGTATACACAAATGCTTACCAACTTTCATCCGTGTCTACTAGGATCCAGTATCACTTTATTCAATATTTGGTCTGAGTGAAAACATATATTAAAGATTATTAATATGAAAAAATCAATGAACTGTGAAGTTGAATTTTTCATTACAAAAAATGAAGAATTCGTAGATTTTTTTTTTGTTGGTTAATCAAATTGTTAAATCAGAGAACTTTTCCATATTTCATAAATTTTATTTAATTGTAAAGAGATGGAATTATGCTCTGAAATGTGAGAAATCTGAGACGTTAATCAAGATATTAGTGCGAAATTTTTTAAGCATATTATAATTTCAATTAACGAATTGTTAATAATCTAGATTTACCGGCGATTAAAATCGATATTCGAAACTTGTCAAGTAATCAAAAATTTGATATAAAACTTTTTAAATATTTTTACAAATCATTTTATTTTCTAAATTTCATCTGATTATGCTGGGATTTAATTTAGTACGTACACAAATCCGATTTTAAAAAATTACTAGAATATTTGACTGCTAATTAGAATTCTTATCTAGAATATGAGTATCTCAATTTTGAAACACTGATAAGCTGAAATTCTAATTAGTTTGAATTCTAATTTTTTCTAAAAACATTTTAATAAGTAAAATGGAATTCAAAAAAGAAGTCAGACTGTAATTGAAAAGTCAAATATAAATAATGAACTAAATATTTTTAAAAAAAGATATATTCCTATGGTTTAAAATTTGGCATATTTGATGAAGTTATGAGTTCTTAAACATAATATTGATTGGTTGCAGCGACTTGTTGCTCATTGTTGGAATACGATCTATTGTGAATGTGATACACATTTCTGACATTTTACAACAAAATTTTCATTTCATATTTTACTCATAGAAAAAAAAGTGTAGAAAAACCTCTTTTGAAAATAATGATTTCTGTTGTCATAAATGATAAGAAATTTGGCTTTATACTTCGTATTTCATGACTTATACTCATATCATGTATTTAGAATCACCGCAACTCATTTTAATTTTGATATTTGCTTAATGAAGTTTGGATTGAATTTCATCAAATGGGTAGTAAAAACATCAACTCATCGCAGTAGGTTTTGGCTTTAGATATTTGAAATATTTCTTCAATCAATTCGATTTCTGGCATTTCATCTGATTATACTGGAATGTTGTTACTGCTATTAAATTCTAATAATTATCGGTTTATAATGAGAATATTTTTATTTGAATATATTATTGCTACTATTCTTTTTCGAGTGTAATGAATAACTCAAAAATATCTGAGAAAAGCAATTCATCACAATATGTTGCAGTCTTAACAATTTAAATATTTCTTCAATCAATACGTTTCTGACATTCCATGTGGTTGTTCTGGAATATTGTTACCAATATTATGTTTAAGTAATCATTGGTTTATATAATGTAGATCGTGTCCAGTATACTAACTTATTGTTAATACTCTTCTTCGAAGATTAATAAATGATCAAAAATAATTTATTCATTCTAAAGCTCTAAGCATGATGCAAAATTTAAATAAAACAATTGCATAAACTAAGAAGTAAAAATCCAAGAGAACTTACCCCAGAATCAGCTGCAACTCATGGTTAGATGGGTCTGGTTTGCAATGTCTTTGAAAGATATGCATATGTGAATGTCTGGCGTACCTTTTTTTATAAAATAGAGAGGCTAAACCACAGAGATTGAGCAGGTAGGGGGATTGAGGAACACAGTTCTTCAGGAACATTTTTCCGATGGTGACTCTAATGTTTTAGCATCCTTCGTCACGGATTCCGGGTCCATTTCCTGGCTTTCGGAAGAAAAGCAATAGAGGTACTTAATATTTTGTTCACCCAACAAATCAAGAGAATTGTATAAATTATTGATTTATCGGAGAACTGAAACTCGGGTATTGAAATTACACCGAATTGCACTGCCTAATATATGAATTTCCGATACAAGGAACATTATTTACGACAGCAAAAATATTCTTGAAATGCCAATTTTTAAAAATTAAAACTCTCGGCATTCACTCCGATTCTAAAGAATCTGGGAATAATCTCTTCTTTTCTGCATTATAATAGAATTATCTAGCATTAGTCTATTTTTAATAAATGTATGGTATTTATCTTTTCAATTTTTACTTTTTGTAAAATAATAATTTTGAGCAGAAAATACCGATAAATTACTATTGCAGAACTTGTTTTTATTGTTTTCTTTAGTTAAGAATACATTAGTTTAAAAAATTTAAACTTACGAAGATGTGATCAAATAGAACAAAACTCGTTTTGAAACTTCAGTTAAATGGAAGTAAAACCGAAAAAGAATGAGAAACTTTTTTTTATATATTACCAATTATTCAAGATTTGAAAGACTGTTTAAGAATCTTATCCATTTGCAGTTTGTAAGCTGCCTAGTTTTTTTTTTCTTCGTTTAATCTTGTCAGTATTCTGAACCATTGTTCGATCCTGAAATCGAGATCTGAATTGGTTCACCTTTTTCGAGATTTCTTATTATATAAACTTGAGAACTCAATTATAGATATGCATATGAACCGAGTCCACATGGCTGATGGATTTTAAATAAAGTATCTTATTGGGATGATTAATCTTATCGACGCTTATCAGCCGATCATCGCGGCGTTTTTATATTCTCGTAAACAAGAAACTTTCTTGTACTTGAGTATGTATTGTAATTGTTAAAAATATTTGAACACGAAGTTTTAACGAATCACCATGTTTCAGATTTTTCAGAGGCCGAAAAATATATTTTTGGAATTATTTTTGAATACGATAACTTAAAACTGTTTTAAGGTAGACGAATACAATTTGGTATGTGATCTTTACACCAAATTTATAGATTTTTATCCAATTTTGAATAAAATCTATTTTCAAGAAGTGTTACTGTCTGTCTGAAAGCAAGTTATTATGACACCAACAAAATTTTAAAAGCCATCTAGATGAAATTCAGACCACAGTTTTTGCATCTAAAGTGCAGATTTTTTCACATTCTGAAATAAATTCATCGATTGGTTGACCATCTCTCGATCTGAACATTTGGATGAATATAAACGTGACGACAAGAAAAACACACACATAAGGATTTAGATAAATGAAATTTGGTTTGTGATCTTATTACCATAACTATAGTTTTATGCCAAATTTTAGTTATAATCTATTGATAAGAAGGCATTCACAAGCACTGGAAGAACAAAATGGTTGTGTATGGGCCTCTGAAAAATAAAAATCAGAGTACTCATGGTGTTCACGACCTTGCCCAAAATTGTCAGTATTTATACGAGGGAGAAGAGGATAGCCTCTTTATTATGGAGTATGCGAACAAGTTTCGAGGAGACCACTTGTTGAAAATGTTTGCTTGTGAACGTGTTAGTTCAAAACACAAATAGCTAGAAAGGCGCAATTTACAACATGAATCAATCAAACATTCGATGAAACACGTCAACAGGAAGTATATCAGTCTCTGTGATTACGATTACTCAAAACCGCGATGAGCAAAATCAATGAATTTCGTTACATTGTGTTGTCATTAGAATTATAAATGTGTGTTACAGGTTGGCTGCTTATCTATTAGAGAATAAATGAAAGCAAGGCAAAAAAAAGTCAACTACATAGATGAAATTTGGTGTGTGATCTTTCTATTACAATTATAGAATTATTTCAAATTTTGTAGTTAATCATCTAAGGAAAAAGATGGAAATGTGTAATCGATTCTCTTTATTGTAACCTCAAAACGTTATATTAAATGTTTCATATCGTATGCATATACAATAGGTAATCGATTCTCTTTATTGTACCTGGAAGCGTTATACGAAATGCTTTAAATTGTTTATATATACGATGTGTAATCAGTTCTGCTTAATGCACTACCTCGATACATTATGCAAAATATTCCATATTGTAAATAGTGCGCAATCGATTCTATTTGTTTTTCAAAGCTTACATAAAATTCTCCATATTGTAAACGTATACAACGCATAATCGATTACAAAATGTTCCATATTGTGCATGTATACGAAAAAAAATTTAGAGGAAACACTCAGGCTGGTTTAAAGCAAAAAGAATTCTTACTACATGCACACATTGATATTGCATGGCGTATGATCTAGAATATTTTTATGCAAAAGGAAATTAAATGCTCCCAAGCGCTTTCACATTTATAATATATTAAATAACAAAATCGTGAAACTGAAATATTTCTCTCATTCCAATTAATAAATCTAAAATTTGTTTAATCGTTTTGTTTTATGAATTTTTTTTGTTAAAATAAAATTCTTTTTCGGTAGCCAACAGTATTTATTTTTTATTTTATCTTATATGAAATGCGAAAGATTATCTTGCAGAAATATGAAATTCGATACTTAAAATAATTTTTACAATTACTGAAAAGGCTAAATAATGTTCCATTTATTTTTGTCGCAATAAGTTTCTTCTTTAATAACCACCAGAGTTTGAACTTTCTTTTATCTAACTCAGTTATTTTGTGTAGAAATGTAAAATTCAATATTAAAAATATTTCTTTGTACTGAAAAGTCGTTATTGAGTTTTGCAATTCAGAAAACTCCTTTTCTGAGAATTATAAAATTCTTATTCCAAATAAAGTTATTGCTAATTATTCTGACTTTCCAAAACAAACTATTCGATGCCTTTTCAGGAAAATCTTCGGAATGACAGAAGAAAGAATTAATAATACGAATAAAGTTATTCTTTATAGTGTTTAAATAAAAGAAAATTTTTCTTTGAAATTCTAGATGGGCTTTATTCCAAGAATAGACTTAAAATTTTTTCAACAATTCTTCCTGAGAACAATTAATTTTCTTAAATTTGTGCAATTAATTTTTTATCTCTTTATTTTTGAGAAGAATGCATAAAATATCTCAGAGATCACCCCACAGAGATCAGATCTCAGAGATCACCCCTTCCATGTAGGAGGTTAATAAAAAATATATCATATTGTCCGTTAGATGCAAAAATGAATTTAGTCCAATCTTAAATGTATAATTTCAATTTTTTTAAAATTTAAAATTTGTTTTTAGCCATGCAGAAACTTTGATTACTAAAATTAATATAAGTAATTTTTAACTAAAAAGAACTATGTCTTTAACAGCTAAACGATGCTCCGTTTTAATTTCAAAGCATTTTATAAAAATTCTTATGCCATTTAATAAGGGGAAAAAAAGTAAATCACATTTCACAAATTTCTCGGGTTTTTTTTTCATTAAGAGATTATTAGATTAAAGTACTTAGAATTTTTTTTTTTTGAATTCTGTAATGTTCAATTTCAGATAAGACTGCGACCCATTGGATATAATTTATTGCACTATAATAACTTTATAATTCGTACGAACGTAGAAGCGTCTGAATATGTAAAATAAAAAGAAAAAGAGCGGCTGCTCTCAAGACTGATAAAGCCATTTGGCATTTGAATGAATTTTTAATGTCGTTTAGGAAAAAAAACAGTGATCCAATTAATAATAAATGAAATGTAAATTAGGCGATGAAAAGATTTATAGGAAAATCCTGAGAAAAAAACTGAAAGAAATGTGACGATGGCAGATTTTTTCATTCTTCCCAGACTTTTTAATTGAAGTTTTAAAACGTCTAGAGTGGACGTCAGCATACTCACGAAACAATTCTAAGAAGCATATGATTGTATAATATAATTTAATTTATGTATATTAAAATATTATGACTTGTATTTTTCTGCAAGATTCCAATTTAGAATTTTATCAAAGCAATTTCGAAGAATTTGCGCTATTTTAAATTGCACAATTTCGAAGAATTTGCGCTATTTTAAATTGCACAATTTCGAAGAATTTGCGCTATTTTAAATTGCACAATTTCGAAGAATTTGTGCTATTTTAAATTGCACAAATTGAAAGAATGTTTGCTATTTAAAGCGAAAGAAAAAGTAATAAGTATGCACAGCAAGTGAATAGTAAAATATACATGTCATGTAAAAGGATGCTAAAATATATTTGCTAGAATGTAATAGAAAATGTATTGATCGAAACCCTGAAAGCTTTTTACATTTTCCAGCTTCTACAAAAATCTACTTTTTACATTTTCCAGACTCGACTTTCTACAAAAATCTACATTTGAAGCAAATCAGTAAATCACGATATTCTTTTGATGTTATAAATTGAGAAAAGAATGAAGTAACAGATATTTTTTAAAAAGCTCGAAATTTCTATGAAAATACCGGCTGTTTCAATGAAAATTATTATTTAAAGACAGTAAAAAGATGCTTAGCAATGCTTATTTCAAAAATGCTTTATGCTTGGGGGATCTACTCTCATCTACACCTTTGTGCTTTTAGTTGTTACTTAATAATACTTTTTTCAAATAAAACTGTTTTTTTAGAAAAAGAGATTTAAGTATTATTTATTTCATTGTAATCGAATGAGATACTCGTTACGAGTCTCCTCTAAAAATTAATGCAATTTCACGTATGCTTTAACATCAGATTTTCCAGAATTTGAGCTCATCATAATGGGTCGAAACTTTTCGAATAAAAAAAATTGATTTTACTCTCAAGTTTAAGTAATTAATTCATTTTGTACCTTTTACAATTTATTTCTGCAGTGAATTAAATATAACATCACATGTTGCATATTTTCTATTAAATTTTTGCCTATTATTTCCATGATGTGATGATATGATTTTTCGCAAACTACTAACTTGCTGGGTGTGAAATGGCCTTTTCTTCATAAACTCAAACAAACTGTCCAGATCTTTTTTTGATGGATCTCGTTTCCTAACGGTAGAGCTTTGGCTTTGAGATCAGATTCCACTGAAAATCCATTACGCGCATTGATTCTGCCGTTATGGATCAAAAAATACTGATGGTTGTATGTCACGGAAGTTTGGAGATTAGGTTTTCAGGTGTTGCCTTTGCCATCTCGTCACACTTACGAATTACGTATTTCATTGTGTCATTTTCTTCGCAATCTCATTAAATGATATCTTTTGGAATTGAAAAGATATTGATGTATAAATTCAGTTAAGAGTCCTTGGAAGATCGAGATGTTTTTGGATTCCAAGTAATTTATATATAGAATTATAACATCCATGAATGACTTAATTTTAGTTTGTTGCTTGAAAAATATGGTTATTTGATGTACGAATCACACTCGGGTACCACAGTGAAGGAGTTAAAAAGTCGTTTCCAATTAGTCTTCGTGGAACTTCAAATCTAGGCATAAACATACTAATTCTCCAATAATTGTTTTGAAATTTGATGTCTTAATTGAAATTTGAAATTCTTAAAGGCAATACAGATGTTTATGCCAAGACAACAAATGTTTATGAAAAGAATGAAATTATACAGGGTGTTTATTTAGTCCCGGACCCATTTTGATGTTTAATAACTCATAAAATAATAAAGATAGACTAAAATTAATAACATAAATGGTTAAATAGACTCAAAACGTTTCATGACCCTTGTCAATGAACTTCCATGTGTGCCCCCTTCGTCGCACGGAGAATATCAAGTCGATAGTCAATTTCACGCCAGGTAGCGGCAAGCATGTCGGCATCCACAGAGCCTATTGCGGTTGTCTTTTAGGTCATCAATGTTCGACACTCTCCACCTGAAAACGTTCGCTTTTACAAACCCCCAAAGGAAAAAGTCCAGCGGCGTTATGTCAGGTGATCTGGGTGGCCAAGGAATTGGACCTCCTCCCCCAATCCATCTTCCTGGAAAATGGCCATTCAAAGAAGTACGAACGATGGTACCCCAATGAGGTGGCACACCATCTTGTTGCAAAAAGACATGTGGCTGAAGCTCTTCTAGTTGTGGAAATACGAAGTTTTCCAACATGTCTAAGTATACGACTGATGTGACCGTTTTTTCTGTAAAAAAGAAAAGCCCAATGACTCGGTCGTGCATTAGTCCGCACCAAACTTTAACCTTTGGGGAATCCCTTTGTGCCTCACGGTATTCATGGGGGTTTTCAGATCCCCATATGCGCACATTATGACGATTAACAATGCCAGAAACATGAAAGGATGCTTCATCGGAGAACATTATGCGCTTCAGAAAATCAGCAGCATCTTCTATCCTCCTTAGCATATTTGTTGCAAAGGCCGTCCTCCTAGGCCTATCGTTCGGTTCCAAAACTTGAACAATTTGAACTTTGTATGCATGCAGTCATTTTTTCTTAATAACCTTGTACACCGTCGGAATTGGCATATCCAATTCTGTTGCCGCTGATCTCGCAGATATTCTAGGATTGTGTAAAAATGTCTCTCTGACACGCTCAACATCAAAATCACTAGTGCAAGGACGTCCGGAACGTTTCTTATCTGCGATACTTCCAATTTCTAGAAAATTCTTTTTCCACCGCAAGATGCTGTTTTTGGATGGAGGATCTTTTTGGTAAATTCTTCTGAAATAACTCTGTGCTTGCACTATCGATTTCGTTTCTATGAACCACCATAAAATCTGTGCTTTCTCTTGTTATGTATGCATTCTCCTTAATATCCGCTCGAATAAATCATCACATACGAAAATACTACATAGAGCAAACACATCAAAAGTAAACATAACATTTCAATAGTTGCCAAAAACAAAAGAGAGAAAAATGCAATTAATAAGCAGACGATATTTAGAAAAGTACAGATATTTAGACTGGAAAAGGAAATTATCTGAAATTAACCACACGCGCAGACGATATTTACAAAAGTAAAAATATTCAAACCTGAAAAGGAAAATATATGAGTTATTCCATCAATAAATGCCATAAGTTTGTTTATATCTTCATTATTTTATGAGTCATTAAACATCAAAATGGGTCCGGGACTAAATAATCACCCTGTATTATCAGATAAGAAATTAGATTCCTTTAAATTAATAAAAAAAATTTGTATCAAAGTAAATATCTGGTATAAGTTAAGCAACTTTTCATGAACAAGAAAAAAAAGTATATTCGTTTATTGTGACAAATTATACTATCAATTGCAAGCATCCTTTATATGTTGATGTGAGGATTTAAAGCCACATATATAAGATTTGCCTCCTGATTTTTTTATGTTATAAAACAAGAATGTCACCACATGGAGTTTAAAAAATATTTATAGATTAGTTAGTTCTTGGAAAAACAAATATATGAAATAATAGAAATAATGCTCATTATTTTAGCCTTTTTTTAGCAAAAATTATTATTGATTATAATGATGCAGTCTACATAGGACCTAACATTCGCCTAATAATACAGTCTTTTTGAATATAAAGATACAGTCTAATTCATTAACTTCTGAACTAATAAAATGATGTTACAAATAATTAATAACTAAGATTATTTATTGCAGTGAATTAAATAAATTCTATAATGTTACAACGTGAATAGCTGATAAGATAATGGAATTTATTATAAATTCATTTGAGTTTTACTTATAATACTAAACGACAACACAACGAATTCGTCAGCTTCTAATAATCTGTTAAAACGTAGAATCTCACTGTGGCTCCACATAAAAGAACGAATGTTTCATAGATGCACTTCAGCATGAAAAATTCAACTTATCTCAATTTATGCCATTACGCCTCTACTCTTCTAAAATTTTGTTTAACAGGAAGCACCATGTTTACTAATTCTTTTCTGAACTGAATTTTCGCTTAATCAATAGTTAAAAGGGTGTGGGGGAAGGGGGACTCACCAACTACTTTTGTTGAAAATTGTCTTAGAACGTCAGAATTATCTGTTTAAACCCCTAAAAAAAAGTGCCGAAACACAGTTTAAAAACTGTGGTCCAATCGCTGCGAGAGATAATTTGAAATGGAGTTTTAAAGGTTAAACTCGATTATAAAGGAAACATTTTATTCTTTATCCATTACACGCGCATGGATGAGAAGATGGAAGACAAAAAAAAAGTGTATTTTACTTTCAATAAAAGTAGAATGAAGCAATTACTTCTCGAATAGTAAAGTTTTCAGGGCAGGACATTGTTTTTGAAATTTCTGTTTCACTACCATTTCATTCACTTAATTAGATCTGACGATAATGGGGTTTCGCGAACATGAGCGAAATGCGAGTTAATTTAAAAAGCGCTAGGGACATTTGCTTAAATTGATTTGGCCCCTACTTCCTCTAATAAAGGCACTAGCAGTTGATGGATTTCCGTTCGCAAATCGCTTTATTTGTGGAACATCGTTAGGCTTCGAAACGACCCCATCCTTCACGCGCTTTTAAAAGTACAAAGAGGAAAACTACAATTTGAAATGATGAATTGTATTAAAAGTTTTCTATTTGGACACCAGAAATCAAAAGTACATACCTTTGTAGTGCATGTCAGCGTGCATCGTCGGACATTTCTTGCCCTGAAACACACGGAATAAAAATACATATCAAGTGTTAGAATTAAAAGTGGGCTTATTTCTTTTTTGAAAGACGGTCATCAATTCTTAATGAAGGCATACACTTAAATGTTTGTGATTCATTTTTTTTTCTTTTCTTAAATATAAGTCTGTATTTTTTAATTTCATGACGAGGAAGTGTTTAGAAGCCTGTTGCAAAGTTTTGGCAAGTCAGTTCGAAACCTCAACAAAAAATTATTCTAGATTATTTCCTTCTCGTTTGATGGCCATCCATTTTAAATGAGGGCATACTCTTTAAAGTAATACTTTTTAAAATTATCTCTGTCAAACTCAAAAGAGAAGATTATTTTTTTCTTATTTAAATGTTCATTCGAAGTATCAAACATGAATATTACTTAGGGAAAAAGTAACTTTTAATGGATACCAGTTATATTTAAATTATAAATAATTGCAATCTTTGTCACTGCACCTCATGGACTATTTTTTATCCTAAAGCCCAATGAAAAAAGTAAAAACAAAAATGAACAGAATTAAAGTTATTAGCGAAATTTGGTTTTTAATTTGATAGCTGTCAATTTTGAACTATAGCAAGAACTTTAGATAAAACTTAATCATGATTATAGGATCAAATTTGAATATCATTTTTTAAAAATTCTTTATTGAGTTGAGAATATCAGCATTGAATATATCTTTTCAAACTTAAAAGTCAAAGTTTTTTTTTCTGAAGGTTCATTTCAAGATACAATCGTGAAAAGTATATATTTATTTTAGTATTTCAATAGATACAAATATTTATGCTATATTTAAATCATATATAATTGAAATCTTTGAAGTGCATGCCATTTTGCATCATGCCCCCCCCCCCCAAAAAACAACAATATAATTAGAAAAAGGAAATCGTGTTATTAGTAAATTTAGATTTTAATAATGTGATCATCAATTTTGAATTATGGCAAGAACTTTAGAAACATTAGTTGATCATTTATATAGTTATTATGTTGAATTAATTGATTTTATATATTAATTATAGCTTATCGAGTTATATTTGAATGTCCACTCTTTTGTTTTCTGTTTTTAAATGAGTTGAATATATCAATGATATAACCAAGAATAAACCATTAGAACTGGCAAAAGCCCATTGGGATAAAGCCATGAATTTTAATAATATATATATATATATATATATAATATAATATACGATTTATAGTCATGAGTTTTAAGTGATCTTATTCATTTTAGGGAAATCCGCTCTTGATTGTGCTGTAAAATTTAAATTTTTCGAAACTTTTCCTTTCTCTATTTTTGTCAGAATATTTTCCTTTCACATACAGAAACTTATGAAACACAAAGTAATATATTTTAAAGACTGACAGAAAGATTTGAATTCTGATGCATTCTGAATATCTGAACAGACAGTTGTTATTTATTTTCAGGACGAAATGTTAAAAAGAGAAGCCATAAATATGCATTAAAGTTCGACATCTTTTACAATTTAATATTTTTAAGAGACCCACACTTCTAATCGGGATTAAACATGCAACTCTGCGTTTTGAAAGAGGGAAAAAAAGTGTAGAATCTTTTAAAAAACGGCTGCTTTCAGTGTAATTAGTTTCAATTTTTTCCCAGTATCATCACTATTTTTGGAAAAAAGAAAGAAAAAAGGGGCGAAAAGAGGTGGATATGAAAGAAGATAAAAATGGTGTTTGATAGTCGATTTGTTTTGTTGCGTGTGTTGTCAAGGGAGCAATGATAGCATAAACGAAAAGTGCGTAAATGCATTTGTAGAAGCCTAATTTAAACAAATTACTTCGGTTTTTAATTGCTGTCATTTTAAATGAAAACATAATTCAAGTAATTCTGGGCTAATTCTTCGCGAGTTGGAAGGAGGTAGGAAATTCTCTGTTTTAGAAAAAGTTAACAGAGGAAATCAGCGACTGAATTGCTTTATTTAAAGGATTGAAAATGCATTTTATCCGGTATATTGATCTCAAAATTCTCTGTAATCTAGCCTTGATATATAATATAATATAAAATTCAGTGTTTCAGAAATTCAGAGCAGCTTTAAAAAATTAATTATTTGCAAAAGACTGAAGATTGAAAGACTTACACACAAAATGCCCATGTCCTATCACGCCTCAGAAATGGTGCTTAATGTTGCCCAAACTATGATTCTTTGTAAGACCTAATGCCATCATATGACCTCGTATCTAAAATCATTGCGAGACTTTTTCATGGTTTGAGCGGTCAGACAATGGAGGCCTACCTTCTGCATATGCTGAGTATTAGCATTCCATAGTAAATTTCTTATCCTATGCAAAGTACCACTCCATCAGTGCCAATAAACTATTAATTTATGCCAAAAATAAAAAAAAGACTCCCTCAGTTTCATTCTTATCCTTTTCGTGAAAATGATATTTTTTATCCTTATTATTTCCCTGAATTATCAATTTACAACCTTTTTCCGAATTCTTGAGGCATTTCGCTTATGACATCCTCAGATAACAGGTTAAAAACATGAATAACTAATTTTCGGAGTAGTTTCATTTATATTTTATTTTATTATGAAGAGCAGATTTCTTTAGATTCTAAATTTATTTGTTTTATTTTATAATTCCTTACATATGTTAAGCGAAAGTATCTTTTTGCTGCAAAATTTTTGTTTATTTTCAGATTTTAGAAATATGACATTGAAAATGTTTAGATGCCACTCCTTTGAAATTTGTTTTATATGATTTTATAAGGCGCCTATGAAAGCAAAATTATTACTGAATAACATTCAATGAACTTATACTAATATTTATAGTTTTAATTAAACATTTGTAATGCGCTTGTTAACTGAGGATGTATTTTGTTTCTTAATTGTGAATATTATCTCTTCAATACAATATAAACAATTTTTGGCCACTTCATTAATGTTAATGTACCATAAATTAAAAAAAAATGTATGGCTACTTGAAAATCTTTTTGTATTCAATTAAAGATTAGACCTGTCTTGTAGGCTGAATATTTAAAATTTTCTTTAGCCTAAGTCTTTTGTAAATTCCCTTAATTCAACAGCGTAAACAACAAGAAAAGTAAAAACTCTATTGCTTAATAATCATAAAATATGCCTATTTATTCTCTTCAATTATTTATAATTAGGAGTGAATTGTTTTTATAGCGATACGTTAAATTGGTAATGAGTGTCATTTCAATATCAGACGAGAAACTTCGAAATATTTTCGCACTGAAGGCAGTTAATTTGGAATAATTTGATCCTGATAAATCAGAAATATTTAAATATTTCTCCAGATAAATACAGTATGGAATGAGGTTATTTCTGTGGTCGAATAAATTATAACTTTCTAAATAAATGTACGGATGGTTTGCTAATGACACTTTATCATTATCGAGCTTAATCGTACAATTATAATTGTTCTTTCAGCTGAGAAATGATTTCGGATCCTTTGTAGCAATTCGAAACCTCTTTATTATGTTCATAATGAGTAGCCTATGAATGGCATATGAGTGCTTTCGTTTCTGAATGAGTTGATTTGCTTTAAATTCAGAACAAAATCGTAGGAAGTTCTTTGTGGTTTTTAATTAAAGAGACTATCTGTCAATTTTGTAAATAAAAACTTCAAATTAACAGCGAACTAACGTTTTAAAAAAAGTTTTTTTTTATATACATAATAAATGTCTACACGCACACAGGGTGTCTCAAGAAATGGATTAATTAATATTGCACATACTTCTTTAAATATTGCATCTATTTGTATATTTCAAATGGAAAAGGTTCTTTTAATAAAGTAAATAATTATATTAATAAACTTTGGCTTCTGTGAATATTAACAGTAAAAGTTTTTAATCTAAGATTCCAATAACAGTAAATTAAAATTTTATAGGGCCCCCATGGATGTTAAAGTGTAATTAATAATTTTTCTAGCTTTCATTCGTGCGCAATCAAGGTTTCGGCTTTTTCTATAAAATTTGCTTTTACCGAAAAAGGCAAATTGATTGACTTAAACCTTTTTTTCCACATCTCAGACTGGTGTTTGAAAGAGTTTTTTGTATATTTAAGAGGTAGTACATATATTACAGTAAATTAATGGGTCGGAAAAATACTAATTTTCATTTATTAATTTTTAATAAATTTTTAAAAAAATGATCAAATGCATTGATTGAGAAATTTACAAAACTTGTTCAAAAATAACATTTTCGCCATCTATACAAATTTACATTCTTCTTAACAACGTTTGCATATACATGCAACTGCATTATGACTCCATACTGCATAAATGATAACCATTTTAGAACGTTTATCGTGAACGTTATTAGTGAATCACGTAACAATTTGTCTGTAGTTTTTATGTCTAATTTACATCCTACATGAAGTTTGCACAATCACTTTTGTCTCTGAGAAGTTTTCTTTTCGAATCAATTGATTTGTATTTAATTTAAATAGTATGACCACTTTTTAGTGAATGTTGACATTCTCTAGTGAATGTCGACACAAATAAATCGGTAAAAAACCAATGTATTTGCCAAATATCATCATTTCTCGCTTACAATGGCTTATGTCGACATTCAGATGCACTGATGGTGGATGTTGAAAATAATAATTTTATTAAGACAGAAATGCAACTTTTAAAAACATAATTTATTATTAAAACCTATTATGATGTATGTCAATATAAGTGAAAGTTTAAATAGCAGCTCATATAAATTACTGCAGCTTCTAAAATTAGCAGTACAACCTAAATAAGAAAAATAACTAATAAATTTGCACAGAACTTACACGATAATGTTATACAGTTTTATTTGCTGCTTGAGGATACCATTTTTGTTTGCTAATTTATGAAAGTCGTCTTCTATTCCAACAACTATATTATCGCAACAAGCATTGCAAACAATTGCAACGTTTCGGATATCTGTAAGATCCCGGCCAGCAACAGGGAGTTGAACAGGGAAAAAAATTTACTTTCGAAGTTCGTAACATTTTTGCTGCTTGCAGAACAAGATTCTCTTTCGCGACCGCTCTCTGAGCCTCTTTCGAAAGAAAAAAAATCGTAAAAGTTTTCTGAATAATTATTTTTAATTGGACTTCTTTTTAGTTATCATTAATTAATGCTTTATTTTCTTATTTATTTTCCAACCTTCTATTCTTGTCAAAATTTTCCATTCGAAAATGGGTTTTCAAAAGTTTTTCTTTGTTAAAACAAGGTAATGGTTAAAAAAAATTTTAAGATGCATTTAATTAAATAAATGCATTCAAACTGCGGGAAAATTCTTATGGTTTGACTCGTAAATAAATGTAAAATCCAGAGCTTCACAAATTGAAATGCCTCAATTTAAACTCAAGAATATTCATTTTAATAAGTAAAATATAATAAATAATTTTCTTGCTGGTTTCTTCTCTTTAAAATGCTCTTTTTTTAAGTAAAATTAATTCTGCAAATGCAGATTAATTAATTAAATTTAATTAAATTTGTTCTTCAGTCATAAAAGTGAATTGGGAAGAATAAAATTGTAATTTAGTAAAAAAACACTTTGGAATTGCCTTTAACTTATGGATCAAATTCAGAATTTCCTAAATTTAAATATTCCGAATTTCTGATTAAATAGATCTCAGCAAATGTTTTATTTTCGCTAATTTCTTGATCCTTTTTTAATCTGCGTATTAAAAATTTTAATTATACATATATATTTAGAATAGCTTCTATTTGAATTCATTCAACATAAGGATCATTGACTGGATTTTGTACTTGCATTTTAATTGCTATGTTGAATAAAGATTTTTCCTCAAAAATTTAGCAGCATTTTTTATTTAGAATATTTTTTCTCAAAAATTGGTCAGCATTGCGTTAAGAGAATAGTAAAGAATATGTCTGGGCCACCAAATTATACCAATTTTGAAACTCTCTTGAAAGATTTTATGCGACATTTCCTAACTTAACGTATTTTTTAGGGTGATTCTTATAATTAGGAACTTTGCTCAATTAGCCTCTACGTTGGACCAGTATTAAACGTGTCTATCATTTAATGATACTGAAGGCAAATTAACCGTTTGCTTTCAGAATTCGTCCATGGGGATTCTATGCGTGTTGCAGGTAAAATTTTCATGCATTGAAGGCAAGCCTGTGGGAGCGTTCCTAATTTTTCACCAGACCACTTAAAGTGACTTATGAAAATTAAGCCAATAATGGGAGTGTCTAACATCGACCGTCCACTGCATAATAAAGAAGAGAAACAAAACTCTTAGGTAATCTTTTGAACGCTCCACTTTATTGCTTTGTGAGAGCTATACGCTAAGCCTGCAATAACGGTAGAAACTACAGAAAACTTTAGTAATTTTTTTTTGTTGGAAACTATTTTTTTGTCATTTGTAAAATGCTATTTCACGATCAATACAACTATTAACATTCCATTTTAAGAAATTTTTTAAACAAACGGGCATAAAATATTTTAATATCTATGAAGAGTGGAGTGAAAACTAAGTTAATGAAACATTTTTAGCTCTGGATGCTATTGTTTGGTTATAATATTAGATAATGGATTGTCGAAATTTCATCGAGTTAGAAAATATCCAATCTGATTTATTTATAGATTAAAAAAATAGTTATTGCATGTATTTAAAAAAGAGCAGTGTTCAACGTCCCGGATATTCCTTTCCTAAATTTTGTTTCTTCTAGAAAGGTTTAGGATAGAACGAAAAAAAAATTATTGTTCATCAAAGTAAAGACATGATCCCAATGTAAATAAAACACAATCGATAGAAATCTGACTTTGAAACTACATAGCATTAAATTTTATGCTTGCTTCCACTATCAAACAGATAAAAAAAAACTCATGGTTTTGCACTCGCTGAATTAACACAAAAATTATTTTTAACTTGCCACTGTGAACTTCGATCACTTCTCGCTTTTATTCAGAAGAGAAGTCAAACTTATGTTAGGCAATTAAAATACGCTGCGCTAAAGATATTTGGACATCAAATTGTTTATATATAGTGGCATCGATGCAACATTTGTTTGCCCTACAAAATATGCTGTGCCAAAGAGCAAAATCTATTCTACTAGGCTCTTTTACCGATGAACAACTTATTCTCATTTAAATTATACCTAGATACTTTTCAGAGTGTTTGAAATAATTTAATCCTGTTTTCTTAAAGAATTCAGCATAATAATAGCAACTTACTTTGTAGAATTTTAAAACAATAAAATAAATGATTTCTTTATTTTTATTGCAAAATAACTTATCATAGATATAGCTACGGAATAAGAAAATATTTATGCGAAAAGAATATACAATTTTTAATTGAACTATGCTTTAAACCTTTTATTAAAACATAACGATATTAATCAAAATTCTTGAAATCATGTAATCTAAAAGTAGCAAGATAGGTTTATTCAGGCTCATTAATTTAGGAAAGTAACATCTTTTACATCAAACGGTAACTTTGTTTTAATACTTGATGATAGATAATCAATATGTATGGAATGAAATAATCTTAGTAGCCTGTATTTGACGAAAAGACGATGCCTACGATCTAATTAAGCTGCACTTCCTAATTACGCTATGCAGCTTTAACTGCCAGCTGCTTTCTGACAATAGTTTCACCTGCCGTCTGCTTTCAACTAACGCACGGTATCGTCTGACCATAATGAAATCGATGACGAATTTTATTAATATTTCATGTTTTATTGAATTTACCAAAAGAAATTTGTAGGTGATATTTTATAATATTAGGATGACTTGGTATGAAGTTCCTATGAAAATAAAATATTTGCTTGATAATAAGCATAATATACGGAATAAATAATTTATTTGAACTAAAATCTTACCTTTTCAATTTTTGTACTGCCTTGTAAAATTTTTGAATTTAAATTTTCTGCATATATCTAAAAACAGTTCAAATTTCTAAAAGATTTAAACTTAATTTTATTTTTCTAATAAATATACCTTTAAACATTTTTAATTTAAATATATGTATCAGTGTTTGCTTTATACATATACTTTTGTTATATTTATTTTATAATAAAGTAAAATGTGAAAATATAGACTGGCAATATGCAAAAGTATCGACGCAGATTTGAGATAATTTTATTTTAGACTAAACAAATAAAGAGATATAATGTGCTTCATCACTTTAAGCGACAAACTTCCTTTCAGTCTTATTCCAATTAAATCTTCTATTTAATAACAAGCTGCCCGAACATTTTAAAAACAGAAGCATTTTATTTACACATTTCAGTTTAAAGAAAGAATCAACAGTGTTGATAATTGGATTTTCAATTTCTAAGATCAAACTAGAACTCAAATTTTGCAAAACACGAAATGTAACCAAAAGCGGTAAACACTGTAAGGGAGATAAAGTAATTTAATTTTATCCTTATTTTGAAATACGCTTTATTTTTACGCGTTTTAAACATAAATCGATAGTAAACAAACACGTCTTTACTGTCACATTACTCAAGTTCTAAGTAATTTAAAAATGTTATCAAATTCCACCACTCTCTGCCTAACGAAATTATATTTTCACCCCACTTCATAGAAGCTTTATTTTCAAACAAACAAACGTCTCCGAAAAATCCATAAGAAGTACAGTTTTCCAAATCTTTTTCTGCAGTTGAATGGATTGTGAACCTTGTAAAGCATACGCCAAAACACCTGCTTCTTCATCGATTTCAATTATTGATTTGAAGGCCGCAAGTGCCCAACTCTTATTTCACGTCATTTATCTCTTCTTGTGTCTAAGGGTGCTAATTGAATAAAAGATTATAAAGTCTCGAAAGCAAAAGCGCGGCTTGAATTCTTCAAAATCGATTCGATTTCGACTCTTGGAATTCTGAGATTACCTGTGTGAAAAGCGAAATGGGATTCCGATTCTCGAGAGGTAACATATTACTGAATGTAAAATTAGTTTACCTCGCTCCGTCGGAAGTCGATATTTGTTCTGACGACCCTTTGGTTCAGTGGTAGAGGGGGCCGGAAATTATTCCCAAGAGGTGCTTTTGGGTTATTTTCAGCTCCTTGCATTAACTTCCGCAGAATGTAGAGCTAGAAACAGAAAGGAAGAAGGAATTAGACATTGGCATTTCTTAATCATACGGGGATGAAAGTTTGGTGGGGCTTCAAATTATCAATGCATTGCAGTCCTTGCTGTAATTAATGGTTTCTCTGCGAATCAGAATTTGTAATTAATCGGAGAGTTATGGATAGATAGATTCGTACCTGTTGCTTGGTAATGTAAATCGGGCGATTCATCACGATCCACGTGACCGTTTCTTGACAGCCAGGCATGGTTAAAGATCCTTCGTAGGTCATGAAGAAATGAGTATCCGGTAAGAGATCCCGCACTGAGAGGTGTTGCAAATGAGCTTCTTGACCTGAAAGAAGACATATTCTTGACCATGCGCTTTAAAATAATTGTTATTTTACCAAATTCTCTTACGTGATAGTAAATCTCGCTCTGAGGGAAGTCTACTTCCTACACCCAAAAGCAATTTCTATGTTAGTTATATCTCTTTTATTATGTCTTTTTATTAAATTATTGACTGTAAATCTCAAAATGAATAAAACTGAGGTTTAGTACAGTTTTATATAATTTATGTTGTTTCGACAATGAGTTAATTCATGACAACGTATTCTTCCTATGTCATAAAGTGTCTTATTTAGTAAGGTATCCATCGCCAAGTGTAGAAAATAGACTTTTGATTTAAAACTAGATAAAATTTAAAATTTTATTTTATTTTAAATTTCGTAATACATCCTACTGGATTGCGGCGTGTAACTGTCTCATTTATGACAAATGGGATTTAAGTACTTCAAATAAATTCATTAAAGTGAATTATAATTAGAAATTTATAAAGTTAAATCTTTCATTAAAGTGGATTTAAGTAAAATGAATAATAAAAGGAGAAGTGAAACCAGAAATTCTAGTGATGTCTATTGATTTTCTTGCATCTATTGCCTAAATTTTTGAATTGTGGTAATATTCAACAGATATTTTACAAAGTTCGGATGTTTTTCAGTTAATAAGGATTCAGATATTATTCAAAAAGTTGGTAAATGGCATTAATTAAAATATGAAAGAGATGACAGATAATGACATTTTTTTTTATTTGAAGGATAAAAAAAAGTAACTTTCTTGGAAATTCTTCACAAGAATTTTCTTTGAAATGGAAATTAGATTTTTGTTCACTCACAAGATTAAGCAATAGAATGAAAAAAAACCCATTATGATACTGTTTTTCTCGAAAGGTTAAATGCTATAATTTTTATTGGAATTGTGTCATATGCTTTTTTATATAACTGTCGCTATGTTTTGTGAATTTTAGTTTTCCTAATCAATGTTCCTCAAACCGCTTTCATTTACTTCAATTACCTATGGGTTGCTTACACTTTCTATTAAATTTCGATTCTCGAATGCACTCTCTCTTTTCGATGTCTTAATGCTTCTTAACACATAGATTGGAAGCTTTCTTTTCGCAAGAAGCCATTTTTAGAAATCTAATCGAAAAGAAAACTTAAAGCAGCCTCAAATAAGCAATCTGAATTGTAGAATTCTTTCGAAAATTGAGCCTAAAATGTGTTTTTTATTCTACAGTTGAATACTTTTATTTTTATAAATGTAAAGTTGAATAATAATACAAATATTAAACTAATTATTATTTATGTTGAAATAATTGTAATTATCAATAAATACCACGTTCACCATATTAAAATAATTGCAAATAAATACAATTATTAAAAGTAAAAAATAGGCGACTTGAAACATTTTTATGTTTATATTATTTTCTTTTGTTAAACATGTAAATAGTATTAAATATTTTATGATATATTTAACTTTTATAAATAATGATTTAAAACATATATTTCATCAAAAATAAGAAGAATATACAGTTTCTAATGAGATTTCTACTGTTGAACTTTTAGAGACATGTGAAAATTTTGTGAAAAAAAAAACCCGATCATTCATTTTCAGACAAGAAAGTAGACTTTTATTGTTTAGCTGATTTTTTAGTCGATCTTCTGTAAAATTCATGTTTGAAAGCATTTATTTGTAAAAATATGTTGATCGAAAACTGGAAGCAAACCAAGGGTAGTATAAATTCAGATTAAATATTCTTTTCCTTATAGGTTTCACGTCATGAAGTGGGAGTGAGCTTTTTTTAGTGCATTAAGCTGGAAATCACTATCTTTAAAAAATACTTTTAATTTTAAGCTAAATTTAAAACTTTAAACTAAACTTAAGAATTAAAATGTTAAGCTAAACAAAAAACAGAATGTTATACACATAATAAAATTCTTTTTTTCTTAATATTTTATTTTGTTATATTTATTTTATTTACTAACCCAAGAAGAACCGCGATTATGCATTGAAAGTACCACATGAGGTTCCTTAACTATAGGTTACCGATATTTGTCTGAAAGTATTGAGTTTCACCTAATTCATTCCTGTTGTAGTGATTTAATTCTTTAGGAAGAGACATTAGGGTTTACCATGCGCAATTAGAAAAATATAAAGTTCAGTATACGCAGCTCATAGAGATAATTAATATTTTCATAACACCGTTTTTCGAATAACTTTTAAAGACAGGATGGAAACGAGGATAAGGGATCAAATATGTGATCGAACGTCGAAATAAATAATATAGTTATCATACTTTCAAATAATTCCTTGCCATAAATATATCATTCCAGAAATTTCTATAACGCAGTTACTGTCATTTTCCGACTTTTAGTTTGTCAACTTTTAGTGATTCTACCCATGAGTGGATTATAGTTAGCTTAATATTAGTGCTGTCCCGTTTTTAAACGCATAATTTATAATCCTTCTATTTTCTTTTATCAAAAATTCACAGTCGAGGGATTCGTATTTGTAATACAATGGGCTTTTCCTTGATGACAATAATTTCTATTATATTAGAGGAAACCTGAATAACTCATGCAAGGAGTTCTAAAAAATTTCTATTGTTATATTTAGATTTATAATAAGTTATTTTCTTAAAGTAAAAAAGTAGATAAACTGTTTTTGAAAAATTAAATTTTCACACTAAATGAATTTCTATGGTATATTAATATTGCTTTATATTAACGATGTCAATCATTTAGTTTGAAATGTACCTATCGCGTCGATACAACTGTTAGGTGTTTTGATTTGTTTCGTAGATTTTTCATGTCTTGTGTTTTCCTGCACATTTGCTATATATATCCTATACATATATTTGCTAATTTAAGGCATAACACTTTAGAAATAGCAAAATCATTTGCTTTCATTGGCATTGTTAGTAAATTTTCTTTGTTCTTTATATAGCAAATTTGCTTGCTAGCTCTTCTTATTACAAATAGACAGTCCTACTTTTTATATTAAAAAATATTTTATACTTACATTTAAGATTACTAACTCCTTTAACACCGATTTAGCAATCAGTATAAGATAATACAAGTGACAGCAATAAACATATAAGATAAATTTTGATGATTATTTTGATAGCAAAGTCCTCTTTGATTAGAACTTCCTTTAAACTTCAGATTACTTGTAGATGAAGATTTCCATGCTTGGATTGCATTTTTAAATTTTCTTAATCATAAAAAACAATATTTGAATTTAGTTTTATATTTATTTGGCGACCATAAATTTTTCCTATATGGAGGGGGAAAAAGTAAAAATGGATTACTGAATAAAAATTGCCGATTATTAATTTTGAATATATATATATATAATATAATATCTCGTTCAGAGTTCACTTTTGTGATTTAGAACAAAACATAATAAGCTAATTCTTAAATTTCCTTTATTGAAGGAATTAAAAATTTTCTATGATCAAAAAATATTTTTGCCACAAGAATATAAGAATTTATTAAGAACTGACTTTTGTGCATTTTTATTAAATACTTGGAAAGGAGAAATTGTTTAAAAAACGCGATTGGCAAGTTTACACATATAAGGATTATAAATAAAATAGCAATTATAATTTGCTTTAAAAGTACACAAAAATGTATTCGAATTAATTTCACCATTTAACAATGTAATTGCAAGAATATGAACTGATCCGAAAAGCTGAAAATCCAAAATTTCAAGAACTGAAATGGAAAAATATCACATATTAACGCAGAAAAATAAATTAATAAAGTTATTTGTAATACGATTAACGCATTAAAAATATTTATTACTTTGAAATAATAAAATTAAAGATAATAAAGTATTTATGAATTTTGAAATGATATAATATACCGGAATAAAACCAACTATCCAAAGCAATAATTTAAAAAAAATAACGATCGAATTCATTATAATTATTTAGGCAAATTCTCATTCAGATTAGTTTTAAATTATATTTAAACATACATATTAAAGAATGTCATTTCCAACCCGTATTTAATAATATCCCGTTAAACAGTTTAAAAAAATCGAGCTCGTAATTGGGTACATTATTCTATAGCGTCTACATGATTTTAAAATGTGTGGGAGTGAAATAATTACATTTTGAGTTAGATATGAATGTAAAAATTCAACGCTGATTTTAGATAAATATTGGAAAGTCGACTATTTTTAATTTGCTTAAAGTGCGATGAACTTTTTTATGTAGGAGGAAAGAGTAAAAAATTTCTTATCTATGATTATCATTTTTCAGAAATAAAAAAATATATATATATATATTTTCTAATTAATTCGGAGAATACTCACCTCTGTAAACTATTCTATGCAGTTGACTTGTCAGAATTCGTAACTCAGCATTCGACAAATCTCCCATCTATAGAAATATGTTGTACTCATGTGGATTATGTTAATAAAAAGCAATTGTTATAAAACTATTTAAATAGACATATTCGTCATTGTTTGTTGAAATTCAATTACGAAAATTGACAATTATGTTTATTTATATGGCTTATAGCATGTGTTTCTTTATATATTGCTTCTAAAACACCAATAGAAACAAAATTGTGCTTCTAGTTGCGTATCTGTCATAAAACCTTCAAATATATATATGAAGTTAACATGAATTACTTTCAATATAGAATACATAGATGGAATAAATATAAAATATGGATAATCAATATATAAATTTTGTCAATCGCTTTCAATACAAACATTTTTCCTGGGAAGGTAATTATTCTTGAATTATTTTAGGTAATCTGAAGGATTTTTATAAGAAGTAAAAAGAAAATTTTGAAATTTTCTTTAAAAATTATGTATGATCTTGTAGTTTCCTGATATTTTATAAAGCAAATATATAACAATGTAATGATTTTTTTCCCTTCTTTAATTTAAAGAAAATATGCAGAGCTAAAGGAAGGAAATAGGAATAAGTATCTGGCGATATGACATTCATAATAAATAAAACTGTACAAACATCTTAAAATGAACAAAATAGATTTGAACGCTAGAAGGAGCAAAATAATACTTTTATTTTTGGCTTAAATAAATGCTTTTAATTTTGTTCTAAAAAAATTCAGACAAACTTAAAATCTAGAAAATGTATCTAATAAAAGAAAAATCCAAAAATCGATATTTTAAATGAAATATATAAAAAGTACATGTTCATGAATTTTAAATTAATATCTATACTACTAAATAAGAAAGAAAATTCATATATAAATGAAAGGCCTGTATTAAATATTTGAAAATATTGGCATTTTGGTCATGATCAAGTAAGGTTCATTTAAGCTTTATTTGTGTGAGCAAATATCATCCAAGAGTGCAAATCAATTTAATTGAATTAACTTAGAGTGAAAGTTTGCATTCATGTCGGGAATTATGAAACTCGAAAAATAATTTAAGGTGAATCTTTTAAAGCTTAGGAACAGAATGGATTTAAGAATATTATCTGTCACTTAGAGATTAGTGCTTTAAAATTAATTTAAACATGCAGATGTATGTGAAACAATACAGCTTATAAAGTAGTAGGTATTCATCAGTATACTGCATATTATCGACATGAGACTAAAGCATGGAGTGTATTAATTAATTACTCGCTTTTTATATTTTAACATTTATTCAAAATAAATCACGAGGCAATTTATTTTTCTCCGATGCTTATTTATTATAGATAGCAATAGACAGATTTTGCCATTTCAGGTATTTACTCTCTAAAAATTAATTAGATGTTTATATTAAGCTGGCTGCAGTTAAATGTAAAAAAATATTATGATAACATTGGCCTATTTAAAGTGTTTGAATAAAAAACATTATATGCTTGTTGACTCTGCAATGTGCATGCAACTCTGACATCATACAGCCACTTGTGGAGTGCAAAAGGCTAATCGTCCCTAGATTGATATTAAAGAAAAATTAAGTTGATAATAGTATGATGTACATCAGTGCAATTAATATATTTCACAGTAATTAATGTACAAGGTATATCAAAAGAGTGAGTACATTACATTGTGAGTTATTATATAGGAAGTTGTTTTGGAAATGCACTGTACATTGCTAAAACAACGCGAGCAGCACCCAGAGAAAGCAAGTAGAAAACTGTGTTAAATAGGACTTTATTAACAGTCAAAACGCATTAGAGATTGATTAAGCGAAGCGTATTAGAGATGAATTAAGACGGCATTATGAGTTGAAAAGTTTTTGCATCCATTGTAATGTAAGCTTCGCTATATTGACACGACAGTTCCCGAGCCCTTTAAAATTGGACAGAACTGTTATGAATACGAGTCGCAATAATGCTATAGCGGGTTTTGTAACATGATGTTTATCCGTAACTTCATATATCTCTGATGGAAAAAAGAATTAGAGGGGGGGAGCAAGATGAGGTCTAGTAAATGTTTTACACTGAAAGTTTTTGTACCGCGGCTCGTTCTTTGCCATCCGCATAACGCATATGTTTCAAATATATTCTTTCCCTCTATACCTCATCTGAAAATTTCCTACCTTACACTCTACAAGCCAACAACTAATGTCCTCTTATAGTTGCAGGGCGTAAATATATTTTAATGATTTTGATCACGTCATAATGGTTTGCGAACACCATTTTTTATCCAAAATGTTTTCACATTCCTAATCGGTACCTTAGATTTGTACATGCCTTTTTGAAACACCGTGTATCTCTCCAGAACTTAATCTTCTGCCCAAACAATCGACAGTCTGAGAGATAAAATTCTGTATTTAAAGCGAAAGTTGTTTCATTTCATAAGGATCTTTCAAAATCCCTCAAATGCGTAGAAATCCTTATTGCAACACCTATTGGGGATGCCTGTGTGGACAGCTGTCTGCGTAGGGTTCACACAAGTTTCTTTAAAAGCAGTTTAAGAAATGACTTTTGTTTTCTGTGTAAAGGTTGAAAATGCAAGATATTTTTTCTGAAATATTTGCTTAATATAAATAAAGAGTACTAAAGAATGCTATTGTTCTCACAAATAAGCTTCATAATTATGGGTGCATCTATAACAATATAAAACTCAGAAGGGCATTCTTTGAATTAATAAAAGTAAAATATATCTCACTTGCAGAAGCACAGCAATACCGACTACGCCTTCACTTCGTCTTACAGAAAGGGCTTCCGAGATATTGTTATACAAATCCGAATTATATCCAAGTATCTGGAGCTGAAATGTGCGACAATATAAGGGTTAAATTCACTAAAGCATTTATTATTCTAACCTTTTATTAATTGTATTGAAATAATAATCATATCATTAAATCTTTTATATTTTAAAATTAATTTACTTCCTTCTTGCAATAATATTCTAAAGATCGTTCCAAAAAAGTGGTAATGAATTAGAAAGACACTAACTGAATTCTTAGATTTTTAATAAGTTATTTTGTATAAAATTTAAATCTATACGAGCTTAACTTGAAATATATAATTACTAAAAAACTTCACCGTTTCAGAAAAGTTTCAAAAATTATGCGAACAAAAACAAGAAATGTTTCATAATTTAATTAAAACTCTTGACAGTTTTTAAAAACTTCCCTTGTTTTATAAAATCACTTGAGCGAAAATTTGTAAGGCTGCCTTATATGAGAAAGATTTCCTTAGACAACTTAAAGAAAAATTGAAAACTTACTTTATAGACTTAAGATTTAATGTAAAATAAGAAATAAATATACAAAAAGGAGGAAAGTTTAATACATTTCTCTCTTGCAAGTTTTCTTTGTAGAATCTATTTCGATTTTTTTTACTTAAATATAGCTTTCAAATTCCTAATTTACTTTACAAATACCTGAACTCATATTTGTTTTTCTTCAGTTCCTGAAAAATGAATGAATGTATATTTGCGTAAATTCAAATATTTTGTTTTATACTATAAAATTAACTTTAAAATAAAGTTTAAGACTATTAAAATGATCTCTGCATCTATTTATAAATAAATTTCCTTCTTTTATAAGATTACTTGAGAGTAAATTTGTTAGGCTGCGTTATATGAGAAAAATTTCATCCAACAACTTAAAACTGGAATAAGTCAGAATGTCAAATTTAGAAAACTATTTATATATATTTATTTCAAACTTTTAAATTGCGATACCTCAATCATGATACATTATCGCTGAAAGCTTATTGAAATATAAATTAGATATTATCTTTAGATTTCTAAATATATGTATTTGTTTAATTAGAAATATTTAAGGAGTTAAATAATTTATATATTTCCTTTATCATAAAATAACATATTTAATTTGTAACTGTTAACATTTTTTAATATTGACTATTCTTTTGTGATATATTACATAATGAAAAGGTTAAAACTTAGAGCATGATAGAAATACAGTTTTCCAAATTAGTGATTTTGTTCTACAAAACAAACAAAAAAAACCTTTGAAATACTTAAAATTAAAACATTGAAACTGAGACAATTATATTTATATAAGTAGCTTGCCCATCGAAAATTCTATTTAATTTCTAAATGCCGCTTTATTGCTTACTTATGAAAATTTCCCTAGTATTCAATATATATATATATATATAATATGTTGAATTAATTTAAACAAGCTTTCTAAACTAACATGCTGCAGAAAATCGTAAACTCATTACACTTAAGATATAAATACGTTGAAATAATCTTGAAATATAAATCCTAGTGCATTTCATGGTCAGAAAATATATCAAATTGTCAAAGATATTTATTTTCAGTTTATTTAATGGTACCTATTTAAAATATTTTTAAATTTGTACAGTAAGTGAAATAATATGCAGGAAAACAATCAAGTAAATTAATACAGGACATGGAAATGTAAGGTTATTAATATTTGAAGTTGAAACATATTTTTCGATTTTTGATTCAAGGATTTTGTTGACTGACTTAAAAAGTGAATTTTAAAACTGATTTTAAATGCGTTTTTAATCTCTTCAGATAGGAGTGTATAAGAAAGTAATCAATAAATTAATTCAAAATATCAATGCGTTCAACTAAGTATGCGTTAATAATGAATCATGAGCATTTCCTAGTTTAGTCATTTTAAAGCGACAATTTTTTAAAAAAATTCTATAGTTAATCATTTATAATCTTCACTATAATTTTTAAATGTTCTTTTTGGTATCAGTCAAGCTCATTTGGGTAAAAAACTACGACACAATAAATCAATCAGAGACATTAATGTCTTTATTGACTATCGTGCAGGTTTGGGCATCTTTTAATATCTATTACACTTTAAAATATTTTTAAACAATGATTTTATTTAAATATATTTATAAACTAACAGATTTTAAAAAAAGTATACGTTTATTATTCGAAACAATTTACTAACCAATACAGATACTAAATAATCTGAAAAGAAAGTGTGAAATTCAAATAATGTTAACGTTTGAGTGTTGCCTAGTATTTATAATATTTGAAGTATTTTACCTATGAGAAATTCCAGCTTGAATAAGTTTAATTTTATTTCTTTGCAAGATTGAAATATTTTAAAATACTATTTTTGAAAATATCTATAAGGGTAAATAATTTTAAAAGAACTATCTAATAAATAAATTCCAGACAAACATATCATCGAGAAAGAAATTGAAGCAATATTCGTTACATTTTAATGTCTCGAATTTCTGAAAAATATTTTTTAATGTACTTTTAAATACATCTGTTTATTTGTATTCATGAGCTCCCTTTAAAATTGTTTTTAAATTTTTCCATCTACAGTTCGAGATAAACTAGAAGGGAACAACATAATAAATTAATTCAAGGCGTCGAATAATATTCTTGACGTGCCTCCTCGCAACTTTGACACTGAAAAGATAAATCTAATAAACTAATTCCATTTATCATGTTCATCAAAACAGATGCTCAAATAATATCCTTTAAGCATTTACTAATGTTTCTTATATGTAAATATATCTTAAATGAAAAGAAATTTTTTTGAATTCACATAATTGAATTTATTAGAATTCTTTAAAATTTATTTTCAAGCATTCTTTCTCAACGTATGCACGTAACGTAAAATAATTTGAGACACTAAATCAATAAATTAAATATAAATATCAAATAATATTATCAAGAAAGATTTAAAATGGTCTAATAGACGTTTGAAAACCTTCTAGTTTTCATCACAGGCGAAATATTTTAAATAACAGCGTATTTAATTTGAATTCATTTAAAAAACATAAAGTATCTGAAATGAAGTAATTTATAAGCGAACAAGCCATTAATTTAGTCCAGAACATCAAGGTGCTCAAGTAAGTACCATCTTAGTGAGATGAACACCTCCTAGTGATTATTTCTCTATTTTTCAATTCCCCCAATTCCTTTGGCTAGTATCCATTAGCTGTGGAATAATTTGTCGTCAGGAGTTCTTGTAATGATATACGACTTCTGTCAGTAGCAGCAGAGGCAAGAAGTCTACATACAATATGCATTAGATTCACCCACGATTCATCAGAGTATGCTTCCCTGGCATCTTAAGCCGAAGAATGCTCAATTACATCGAAATTGAAAGAAGCGCGTCCCTCCCATAAACTGCAAACACAAGTATCGAGCGATGCAGCAACGAGAATTACTGAAAAGAAGAAAAGCTTTCGTCGCGGATATGTATTGGAATAAAACGGGAAGATCTCTTTTGATGCTGTTAAAATGAGACGCTCTGCAACAGTTTCAACGGATCAAACCAAACATTTGGGAGATTCGTAACGGAATCGGTTATTTTTGAAGAAAAAAATATGTCTGGAAATTGGAACTTTTCAGGAATGATAAAAACCCTATATTATGAAAACGGTTTGCTAACAGGATTTGCTTTTAAGGTAGAAACTAGAGTCGTATATCAGCCTATTCATGGTTATATTGCCCAGCTGAAAGAAATGGTGTCGTTTGAACTAGCGATTTATTTTTTCAGATGTTTTCCTACTAAATTAAAAGATTTTTATGAAAAGGGACTATACATACAAAAAAACTGATCAGCAAAACATTTTTTATAGAAAAATGAAACAATTTTTATAGGATTAAACAATTTAACTTTTTATTAGAAAAATTCGAAAAAATTTTGCTGTAAAAAACTGGTCTTTTGAATTGTTTGGTCTTTAAAAATTACATTTTAAAACTCTAAATTTTAATCGATACCTGTATTAGTAATATCCATAAACGTGCGTAGAATGATAAACGCTGTGAAGAAAGTATCCAATGTGTTGAATTGTTTTAGTTATATTTCCAAAATATAAGGAAATTTACTTAAATTTGAAACAAAGGCTTAAATTTGACAACAACCAAGGTATCCAACAAAGCCATAAATGATGAATTAGCAGGATAAATACACAGAACTAATATTTATTGATAGATCTATCACTGTGTTATTTGATGAAAGGAGGAAAAATAACTTGTTCTACATAGAGGTAAATTCATCCATTTCTTAAATGAAAAAAGATTTTTTTCGGAGTTCAATCAGAGAATCAGATGAATTTAACTTTGACAGCAAAGAACAAACATCACAGATAAATCAATCAGAAATAAAAATTCAACAATGGCGTTAAACTTAAAAATAATTTAATCAAGTAATGTAATAATAATATCGTGAGTGTTTAAACTTTTAAAATGCTTTTTTAAAATTAAAAATGAAAGGTCTCCATAGCTGTCAAGTAACCAACTATCTAGAGACCACTAGTACTTCCTGTTTTGCTTTGAATAACGTGATTTCCCTCTCAATCCCGGAGTAGGAGGAAACCAGATCAGATCATTCCTTGCTCTGAAATTCGGCTAAAAGAATAAAAGGTTCTAGTTTCTAAGGGGGAAAAAAGTACAGAACAAAAATAAAAAAACCGATTCCATCCAGATGAATTTCGAAAGGCACTTACCTGCAAAAGTTCATTCAGACCAGAACGAATGTTTCCACAAATTTCTTCATAAGGTGCTCTATTTTAAACCAAATATTTTGCTAGATGATCTAAACGATTAAATATTTTCAAAGAAAGGCTGTCTTTCTAGTTTCTTGAAATACAAGATTTTTGAAGTTGCAAATGCAAATATGCATTAATCAAATTGATATAGAATTTATTTATTGCCCACCAAACATCATACTAAAGATTTTTTGTTGCTATTTTGAGAAGCATGTAAAGTATATTCAAGAATGACACTTGCTTTTCATAACAAGAATCAATCATAAAAAATCGCAACATTTGATGACAAGAGTCATTCGTTAGAGAAGTATGTCAAAAAAATGCTGACAGTATAAATATTTATGTTAAGTGAACCTATGTTTGTGTATTACGCTGTAGAGAAGTGCAAGTATGAAGAGTGGCAATTATGAACTTCAAAATTTAAATTGAATAGCAATTTGTATGTTATTTTTACTATGGCTTGATAAAGCTATTATTTTTCCGCGGTACATATTGCGTACTTATTTTCGCACATTTATGCATTTTCAAAAAGACAACATTTTCTTTAAATATGGAAACACACCCTTTACAGAAAGGAAGAAAACCCGAAAACCACGCAAGTTTTTCTACTACACTTTAAACGAAATTGATTTATCAGAAATTCAGATTTATTCCTTATTCCCGACGTGGTACCGATACCTGATGTGTTATTCTAGTTTAACACCAGATCCCTTGACACCAATCCTTCAACAAAGGAAATCCACGTTTTAAATAATTCATTCTCTTCTTCACATGGGATATGTTGAAGGGTGGAAAAGCATTTCGTGTTCTTTTTATTCTTGGGAAATACTCTCCAAATAACAACAATAAAAAAAAGCGATATTTAGGTTCAATACTTTGTTTAAATTCTTTAAAAGAAAGGTTGTTTGGAGTCTTTAAAAAACGGGAATTTACCATTCAACGATGCCCGAGTTGAAAAAAGAGATTGAAATGGCGAAAATTTGAATGAAGATTCCATACAGTAATAAAATGAATCTAAATAAGGTAAATAATATAAAAATGTCGTAAAATCAAATTGATATTTTAGAAAGGCTTTGAAAAAGTTACAGATAATACAGCCTAATCTCAATTTTGTGTAATATTATCCGATATTATATCATATACAATGCAGACCATTATTATGAACTATTACGAGTATTGTTCAATATAATGAAATAATATATAGTATCTTTATATTTCTAGGAATCAAGTTATGAATAGTTCAGTTAATAAACAGGTTTTATGCGCACAACGCACCTCAATAGTACTACGAAATATATATTGCAATAATATGAAGAATTTTAAATTATTCTAGGCTTCCAGTATTCTTACATTGGAAAATTTTGAAAGGAAAACTTTATAAATTTAATACTATAAGAAACATTAAGAAATAAATATATTTCTATAATATAAAGGTGGTAAATTATTCTGGACTTCCAAAAAATATTTTTATTAATTTCTTATGATGTGCATATTTTAATTTCCTCTCCACTTTCCTTTCATACTCTAAATTCTTTTCAAAATTTAGAGAGCGAAACAAAATCACGCGTTTGATCATATTTGATCTGGTCAGAGCTTCGATGTCTTTATTGTAGATTTTATGCCTTATTATTCATTTTCAGTACAAGCGTGAGTGTTATTGTAAAAATTAAAATAAAGAATCATTTAAATTATTATTTTCAATATATTTTGACATTAGCTTCAACGATAAAATATTCCTCGTTAGCAAACGAGGTTAAATAAAGAATTAATTTATGAACCCATAATAATATCGTAATAAGATCAGGAGGAATATTCTGTAAATAGAAAATAAAATGTAAATGGTGATGTGATGTAAAATTACCGTTTGGTGAAAACTTTACAAAAGATCACATAGCAGCATTTTTTGTGCTATTAAAGTATGGCATTTACCAAGCAATTTTAACTATTTCTGAACAAATCATTCCTTTTTGTTCTCTAAATAGGCTCGAATTTTTAAATTATATCATTCAGGGGAAAGCATCAGATAATAGACGTTCTCTCTATCATCTATTGGTAACTTCTAAAATTTCGATATATTGCAACTGTATGATTTTTATACATTGCATCTGAATATCTTCAAAGAACTCTCTATCTTATTATTGTAACATTCTGAATCTTTATTTTTTTTAAACATTTTTATGGAAGCTATGCGTATATTTGGAAAATCAAATATATAAGAATTGATATCTGAATATAATAAGACGAAAGCAAGAAAAAAAATACTAAAATCATCTAAAAAATGTATACATATAAATGTTATTTCTTAACATTCGCCATCTTCATGGAATAAAATTAATTATTTCTTACCTTTTTACGTCCGATTTAATGATGTCTCTTTATATACAGAATAATATTGCAGAAAATCTACTAGATTATAGTGAAGCAAAATAAAATACAGCAATACAAATATTCAGAATAAGATGACAGAAAATCTACTAGATTATAGTAAAGCAAAATAAAATAAAACATTGAATCACAGCTACTTTTATAAAATATATCCTTGGACACGTTATGAGAGTGAAATTGATTTACTACCTGTACAAACAGAATTTCTAAGCCACAAATATGCCCATACTTCATTTCAAAATAATAAATGGTATCTTCTATATCGCGTATCGATTTTAGATTGTTCTGATCTTGATGTTTGAGAGTTACCTGCAACAGATGTACACAGATGAAATGGCATTTAAATGAATGAAACGCAATTCCCTTACCTCAGCAGGAAATGAATACCCAGAAAGAGTATGCTCCGATCCTCTGTCATCTGTTCGGCCATAATGCAGATGAATTTCTTCAAAGCGGTATCTGTATGAAAGAGGGCCCTCAGTGATATTGACAATATTCTCAGTATCGACTGATTCCGTCCGGAATATGATGCTGTGTCCAGTATTCATTATTGTCCCGCTGACCTGAGGAAGAAATCAGATTTGTAGAATTGAAATTTAATAAGGTCATCTAAGACAAAATTTATTCACTTTTTTATGTATTTGTAACATTTTTTTTCACCGCAACTTATTCTATTCTGTCCCATTATTTAATTTTGTAATTTTATAATGTTAACAGTGAATTTATTATCGGGCATGACACAGGTTTAGAACAAAAAAAAAGCTGAGCTTTATAAAATAATGAATTCTGTCAAACATGAACACTGAGAAGTAAAATATGATTAATTGAATAATAAAAGGAATAAATATATGCAATATAAAAAATATGGTAAGAATTGTTATATTAAAGAAAACTAATCCCACTCAAGAATGCCCTTCCATTTCGAAAATGCTTTAATCCACGTTTCCATGGAAATGTGTTATGTCTGCATTATCTCTTTTTATAACGATAACTTTTATCGCAATATTTGTATACAAGTTTGTACGAAAACATAACACTTAATTTTTAATTTCAACGCCATCCTTTAAAAATTTGTATTGTAGAAAGACTACCTGCAGCGTCTTCCATAAGGGATTCGTCATTTTTGCAGTTCATCGAAATGGGATTTATTTAATTAAAAAAAATCCAAATTTGATTTCTCACAATGGATATTTTATTGATATATTTTTCTAGTATAAAAAAAAGAAATACGCCAAGTGCTTTAAATACAAAATAAAAACTGTTTTTTATAAAATAAAAAATTTAAAAAATTATATCAGAAGTTATCGGAGGCTTCGAGGAAACTTTACATATCAGCAAATATATATTTTGGCAATTTCAGTATTTTTTGCTTCGAGGGGGGAGGGAAGGATTCCCTTAAATATCCATAATAGCTTTGAAAAGTCTGTGAATTGGGTGAATTAGTTTTTTTTTTTTTTTTAACTTTTTGCACCAATATTTTTCCATTCTAGGGGAAGTATCGTTTTAAGATAACTTTCTGTTTTAATGCCGCGATTTCAAAATCTAACCTCCAATTATCACCAGATATATTCAAATGGCACAAATCCGGAGATTGGAAATGGTGCTAATTGAGATTTTGGGCAGTTATATAGAAACCGGAGGCGAGTGTTGTGAGTTGTCTGCTTAGGATCATTATCTGACAAAAAATTATTTCTGATACACAAATTTTAGTCTGACAATTTAAAATTAAATTTTTAAAAATAATATAATAAAGGCAATAATCCATTAAGAAATAATTTAAGCACCAAATTATATAGTCTTGCTGCTGACATACAACTCCACCTGAAAAAAACCTTCCACATGTTGCGTCACTGTTTCAAATATGTTCTTACGATTAAATCCCCCCCCTTTTTTTAGTCCAAAAATATTAGATCTACTCTCATCTTCAAACAGGATGTAATACCAAAGACGAGCTTATTTATCATTCATTTTGAGAAAGGAAGTCTAATCTTTCCTTTTTTTTTAAAGTCACAAAATAGTTCATCTGACCAAGCGCTCATATATGCCCTGTTTGTCTTAGCACTCGTCTTTTAGTTTCCAATGAAGCTGAAGTAGAAAAATTTTCACTGAACTCCGTAGAAAGTTTTACAGCATTTAGAATAAAACTCAGACCTCAAGTTAGCTTCCCCGAACTACCATTTCTTGTCTTATTTTCGATACGATTTTCTTTTCCAAGCAGTTTCAGGGTAGAAAGAAATAAATTTACTGGATTAGCAAAATTTTGAATTCATTTACTCTTTTTATGATGAAAAAAAAATCAGTTCCTGAAAGTCATTCTATGTTTCCTTATGCTTACTAGTCGTTTTTAGTTAAATGAAATATTTTTCAGAAATATATACAAAAGATAAAAACGCAACGATTTTCAAAATATCAATAGTATGTAAAAATAAAAATTGTGGCTGATTATAATTTTTTGATGAATTTATCCGAAAATAAGGTGGTAACCAATCATTTTCTTTTTTTCCCCTGAATCTTTATATTTTCATATTTAGAGAAATATTTTTTCCATATTGAAATAAAAATATATATCCGGGTGTGCTCAGAATCAAATTGAGATGACATGAAAAATCATCGAATATGTTATTTCGACTTCAATATTAGTATTCAGGATTCTACCATAACTTCAAAAATTCACTTTGCGAAACCACTGTATTTTTAATCAAGAGGCAAGAAAAGTAGTAAAATATGAGTTATTAAAATTACAACTACCTTCCTAATCGATTTGAACTTAAGTTGAGAATAAAGCCACAATTTCAATATCGATATTTCTCATTAGTATTTGTCAATTTGCTCTCAGAGTTTCGAAATCTTAGCTCCTTATTGCATTTTCCGACAAATACTAATCAAACGTTTCATTTAAGTTGTTGAGCAGCTTTTCTGTTCAGTTGCAGTTTTGATTACATAACTGCTGTTCAAATGAAACTCTTGCATTATATTGTGCAACTTATTTTTCTCATCACCAAGCTCATTACAAACGCAAGAATTCTCTATGCGTGCAAAATTTCATTAGTTCGAAATTGATTAGTGTCTGTTTATTTTTCATTGGAAATTTGGAAATTTCTGCAAACATTTGCCACGTCTTATTACAAAATATGTAAATCAAAATACTTTCCAATTATATTTTGATTTTCCTATTTGCTTCTGAATGTAATAGCGTTTAAAAGCTCTAAAAGAACATTACCAGAGAAATATTCTTGGCATTAGGAAAAAGGTTATTTTAGGCATTTAATATCAAATATAATGTATCTGGTTTACATTAAACATTTTATTTTCCTTCAAATTCCTTCTTTTTTAATGTGAGCTATGATATGTGATAAAAGTATTCGTGACGCCAGAAAAAAGATTATTTTAGGTATTTAAAACCAAATATATTTACCTAATTTACATTCAAAATTTCATTTTCCTTCCAATTTCTTCTTTTTTAATGTGAGCTACGAAAATCAGTTAACATAATTTTCACCTTGGGAATACTTTCGAATATAAAGGCCAATTATTATAACAGAAACTAAAATAAAAATATTTCTTTGCAAATGTATTACTTCACTCTTTAGATTATAGTAATTTGTCTACAAAGAAAATTTTAAAAAGAAAGGGAAAAAAAACTATTAGGCTTGAAAGTGGAGCAGAAAATAGGGGATTTGGCACTAAAGTAAAATGTTAATCCATATACATTTGCCGCAAATTTAAATTGCTTCTTTTTATAAATACCTGAGAACGCTGAAAACAAGATACTGGAATCCTAGTAATTTAACATGGTATAAGAAATGCTTAATAATGAATATGAAAAATGTCAAGATGTCTATGTAAGTCTTATTAATTTAACACTTGGATCTTTTTGTTTCATGAGTAATCATGCTCAATGCAGCATATTAAATTTTAATAAAATTATCGATGAAATATTATTTCCGAAAATTATCTTTTCGACCTTGAAGCAGAACTTCTTACACCAGAGTCAGTTCATCTATAAGTTGTATGTTTCAGAGAGTTATCTAGTTCAAAGAGATATATCTTTTTATTTTCCTGCTAGTACATAAAGGGTTAATGAAAAGATTTTTGCTTCTCTGACACGAATTGGAAATACAATCTACATTTTAACATTTGCTTACAGAAATAGGAATCTTAAATATGAAATTCAATAAACTGTTAAAATTTTAAAGAGTTTATAAGCAATATGAAATTTCCTCGGATTGTGACAATTTAAAACATTAAACAATAGCTTCCAAAGAAATCTTAATAAAATATAGTACAATACTAAAAATATATTTTAAAACAAACTTGTTAGAGTCACTGTAAATAATTCACCTTTTTAATTTCCTCAGTAAATTATTTTCAAAGCTCTGAAAGTTTAATATTCTTCAGTGTATACGTAAAGCCAATCCTTATTTTATAAGTTATTGAATATCAGTTATAATTTATCTTTAGTAAAGTAATTTTATAAAAATAAATACTTTCATCGCATAAGCAAAATAAAATAACGCTTCATAGGTAAGCATTCTTTCTAAGAGTTACAGCTACTGATCTCCCGTTTTGATACAGCTCCCGTTATTTATCGCCCTTTTACGATATTGGGTTTATTTACTTCTTTTTTTTCTAGAGGCACATAATTACGCTTAATGGCGAATGACCGAGGTGTCATTATATTGAGATCAAACTATATGCGGAAGGTAACTGTTGAATTTTCTATGTTATCATCTAGATGAGGACATTGCAAGTAAGAGTATTATATAGAGATAACTATGAAACGCTCATTTAATGATACAGAGGAAAGTAATAGAGGTACTTTTCAGAAAAACATTTTTCTAGCAAACTTGTGTTTTTGGGAGCCTAATTATAAAACTGTGATTGAGTTTTTGATATTTTCAACAAACTGATACTTTATTTAATCCGAAATGGTCTGAATCTGAAAAATTATATAATCCCGGAAAACATATTAAATGAAAAAAGGAAATGCAGTAGTAACTCTTTCTAGAAAATTATTTTTAGAAACATAAATTTATAGCAGATTTATCATTAAAATTCAGAATTTCTTTGTATCTTTTTGTATTTTATTTTATTGTTGGTTTTTAACGAGAGATAAAACATGAAACTTTTAATAAATTGCATTTTATTTTCAACTAAGCTTTTTACTCACATCATTATTGGCTTATTAATTATAATTTATGAAATAAAAATTCAATAATCATAATTTAGAATGCCATATATATTTGAGCGATATTTTAATATTTTTATTGCCTTAAAATAAAATTACATGAATATTACTCATGAAGAACTTATTATGTCTTTTTTAATTTAAACTAATTTAGATTAGCTAACAAAAATAACTAAATAATACTTTCAGTCCTCTAACTTCCATAAGATTGACTAGGGTTCTTAAATGTCTAGCAATGAAACACTCACGGCAAGCTCAGATTAATAGTCCCTAAAAGTTAGAAATGAGAAATATTCATTCAACAATCGTTTGACAGGCAGGCCATTTGTCAGAGAAACCGGTGCATTTGACTCTTCATATTCATTCAAATATTTGAGATTTTCTAATCTGTATTTCCAATCTGTAGTTTATTCAGGAATTTCCAGCATGATTAGCATATTACTAAAGAGGGTTCCGGTTATTTATATTTAAATAAAAAAGAATTTAATTTAATTTTTTAGGGGTCTAAAAGAATATTTGGAGTTATCATTGCTCAACTGCGAGAAAGATATATAAGCTCTCATGCTATTCTTCAAATTTCTACATCTCTTTAATGTACTGAATAAAATATATAATTCTTAAGCAGAGGATATGAATAGTAATTTTGATTTTAAATGCGTAATGTATAGTTTAAAAAGAAATTTTATATGTAAAATATGCTCAAACAGAATATAATTAGAGGTTAATAAAGCAAAGCAGTTTTACCCTTTACTAAATAAATTCGTGTCTAATTAAAAACCAGATATATTAAATAATGTTAATTATGTATAATCTAAAATTATATTTCAAGGATTTATGCAGGCATTTTATTGTTATAAATAAAATACAAATATTTTATTTAAGAAACAGTATTTAGCTTTGTACATTTGGTTCTTTTCTTTTAATATTTGATTTCAAGTGTAAGACACCAACTCACAAAGAATTTAAAAAATCCGATGCATTCTTGACATAAATAAAAAAAAAATTCAAAATTTCTTACATTTACTGGTCCGTTTACTTAAAAATCAGAAACTGTGTGATGACGTATGCCAACAATTTATTATTAAGCCATTTCGTCAGACATGTTATGTATTCATGGCAAAAAAGAATTTTAATTGCAGCTTTTACATACAACATCAAAAAAAAAAAAAAAACTGCGTCCCCGATTTAGATTTTATTTTCCTGAAAGAGAGCAGACATATAAAAAGTATATCATTCTCCTTAGCATTGCAGCGAAAAGGTTAAAAAACGTGAAGAACCTTTACTGCTCTAACTTTATTCTTGTTGTTCGAGATGAATTTATTGCATCGATTTGGCAGAGGTAGTCGATAGTTTTGAGACACCTCAACATTTCCTTTATTTTTATTTTATAACCCTGAATTGTTTATTACTCAATTCACATGGACGTAAAATGAAGTCATATGTGAATCGCAATGAATTCTTTATGATGACGTTCGAGATTTGGAGATTCGCAAAATGTAGAATACTTGGGAAGAAATCATTCTAGAAATACTCACCCTTTTCAGTCAATAAAAACTTCTCAAAGAAACACAGTGCTTTTCTCGTTTTCAAAAAAAAAAAAAAAAAAAAAAAAAAAGGAGAAAAAAAACTTTGCAATGCAGGAATGCCTTTTGATTGTTTCCTTCCCTTTCACCCTTAAAGGCGGGATGCGAAGTGTTCCTTTTTATGGTTCTCTCCATTCTTTTCTTCGCAACGGCGCCCAGCGTAAAATGATTTTTACTCATGAGAAAAACCTTCTGGACCTTTCCGTCTCCTTCGCTTCCTGACTATCACTTGGCGTTATTTTTAAAGGAATTCCTGATCATCATTAACTACACTAAAACTCTCTTCTGTTGCATTTGGGGAGAAAACTCGTGAGACTGAGAGCATCCTCGGCTAAATCCTTTTCACAATGTTGCTAATGTTACTTTTTGAATGAATATTCAGAATGTGTGTGTGTTTTTATATGCACTAAAAGAATCTATTGGATTCTTTGTTCGTAATAGGAAATGGTTTAATATATTTTTCTGAAAATAAAAACTCTTTCGTATATTTGCTCCTGAAGGAATTTTCTTTTTTACCATCGTTAATAAAAGTACAGCTATCATCTGTTGCATTCTGAAAGAAAGATCCTAGAACTGAGTGCAGTTTCTGCAAAATACAATTCACAAGTCTACCTAGGTTAGATTTTGAAAAATGATGCATATTTTGCTATTACATTAAAAAAAATCTGAAGATTAGTTTTTATTAAAGAAATCAGCAAAAAGTGATTTTTTTAAATTCATAATATAAATCTTCTAAACCTATCCGTTGTCTTTATTTCTTGACTATCACTTAGCATTCCAGTTAAAACAATTTCTGTTTATCAACGACATCAAAATTCTCTTCTGTTGCCTCTGTTTAGAAAATTCATGCGACTAAATACTGTCTACGTGAAATATTTTTCACACTGTTACTTATAATTATTTGGCGCATGATTTCCATATTCACTTAAAGAACGTGTTTGGTTCTTTACTCGTAGGGGAATCAGTCAGAAATAATTTTCACTCGTGTAGAAAAATCTTCATTTGATTTGTGCGAAATTCTTAATTTTCAAAGAAGGATACTAAAATTAATTTATATGATAAAATCATGAGTCTCTACGCAAATTATTTTTGGTGATGTTATGAATATTAATTTTTATTCGAGTATGCATATTTTTTATCCTCATATCACTAAAAGAATGAATCAGGAATTTTGTTCTCAAAAGCAATTATTTTCAAATAATCTTCTTCGTTATGGAAAGATTCTTTAAATATTCATTCGGACCCTTTGGTTCTCACTTTACGCAACCTTCATGGATTCTTTTTCGTAAAGCAACAAATATTACTTCACAGTCAATTTTTAAAAGTGTGTGTTGAAAATAATTTGGTTATTTGCTTCCTATGCCGGCGTCCTGGCATATGGGTAGCTCATCTTCCCCGTGATCTGGGCGTCCCGGGTTCGAATCCCGGTTTGGGCATGGTTGTTCTTCATCTGTGTTCTATCTGTGAGGTGTGTGAATGTGCTCCCCTGTAAAAAGGGGTTGTGCAAGCGAATATGTGAGTTTCATCTTCATATGAGCTAGAAGTCAGACTTCTGCCCTCGGGTGCTCAGGGGTCTTTACCCTCAGAAGCTACGGCACAACCCTTTCCGGGATAACGTGGACACGACATCATCATCATTATTTGCTTCCTATATTAGTCATCTTTTGTAGAGAAATTTCAAATTTGCTAAATATTCTAAAACTCTCTTCAAATGAATTTAGAAAAAAAAAAACTCTTCAGAGCAGATAAATCTTCTATATTCATTTTATATTGCAGCTTAAATTACACCTCTATCAAAGAAAACGTTCATTGCACAGTTATTCATCTCACAGAAATGAATGAGAGTGGGAAATAAATAAGATAATGAATACAAGATATCAATCACTACATTACTAAGAAAAGAATGTTGTTCAAATTTATAAATTTCAATAAGGTTGTAGAATTTTAATAATTCAACTTCTAATAATTACTGACCTCAAATTTACTGTGTTTATATTAGTGTTACAACAGTTATGTGTGTAGTTAATTTACAGTGTTTATATTATATTTGACCTAAAACAACATTTTAATTAAATTACTTTATTCAGCCGATAATTAATACTGCTGGATAAGATAAAGCATTTTATCACAAAATTGACAATTAACTTTTAAAGAATCTCTTTTGGAAATTTGAAGATAGTTTTCGAAATGCTATAGATTTTTTTGGTTTTGAAATTGTTACCGCGGAATACAAGTTCAGTATACAGTAAGTATCTACTTTGTTGTAGAGCAATAACTTTTCTTTAAAAAAAGTACATTTGTATATGACATAAGCAACGTGAGATGATTTAGCACCATCAACTCACTCCCTTTTTGCAAAGAAATCACTCCATGATTCCCCTGCTGAGTTCGACTGTTAGTCTTTCGTAGTTTCCCAGGAGTACAGGAAATGTTTTTTGAAATCAAAAATAAAGAAAATAGCTTCTTTTTACAGTTTCAAGAAAGATTTTTTGGAACTCCAATACCTTTCAAAATGCTAAATCTCGTTGCTAGCCTGCAAAACATGGCTTTGTGTAAATTTAGTTGAATAATATCTTAAAGAATATCTTTTTTCAAAACAAAAATTGTTAAAATAACCATAAAGTAGCAGCATTTCATACTGCATGATTGTTACATTTAATAACTATATAATTATTAATACACGGGCTCTAATTAATCATAAAATATTTTAATTAAATTTAAGCAAAGTAAAGGTCATCTGTTTAAAAATATCAGTTCTAAAATCATAATTGTTTTTACATATTTTGCACATTTCCCAATTATGTGGCTGTTGTAGGGTGACGATACCTCATCAGTTTAAGCTGAGTATGTCTGTAAACCATGTTAGATATATTTCATTCTGTTTAGGATATTAATCAAAACCCAAATTATATCTCTTGATGACATGACAAAAATCTCTTTATGACAGAGATTTGTAAAATAATAATAAATAAATAAATAAATAAAGTTTATAAAGTGCACTTGTACATACATGATTGATTTAAGCATCATCATACAACGTTTTTTAGTTCCAAAGCAACAAAAAACGGCTTAGGTGATATTTTACTAATTAAATTTGTTCGCTGTTCGAATGATTTGTTAACTGTCTTGCGTTCGACAACGTAGAAATCGCGTCTCAGTTATCACATACAATTTCACGGACTATCAAACTATAGATTTATTTAAATTAATTATGCGGAAATGCCGACAATCACAAGAGAGCAGTATGCAATCTTTTAACGGATACTAGTGCCGTCGTTAAAAATACATGAATAATCAGTTGGAGTTCAGTTTTGTCTGTGAAATTATATATGTCTTGTAAAATATTAATGATATTACATTGATTATCCAACAAAGTTTGAATGCAAATTGATTAATGAAATTCGAAGCATGGCGATAGCATTTCAGTGATGATGCAACTTCTGTTCTACAGTACCACAGACAATCTATTAACCATGTATTACGAGTATTTCAAAGAAGGCATTTTCATTAAGACTAGGGCAGTGGTTCAAGACTGCTAGATGATCCACACAGCGAAATCTAAGCAAGGGATCCCAAGCGAATAGACGAGGAAACAAACCTACGCGAACCGAATATCTCAGCCACTGAGGTATGCCAGTGCAGACCGTGCATCGTAATGTGGCATTGATGATAAATAAGTCAGAGGAACGATTCGAATATTTTTAATTACAACAGATTATTGATATTAACTAGTCTTAAAACCCATACTTTCGAGGTCAGATTATTTCCGACGAATTATGTTTCCCGAGGCAATGGGCTGACTGCTAAGTTCGTGTGTAGCAAACTCTAGAAAGATATTTCCAATTTAAAAAAAAGCGATGTGTAAATTTCTAGTAATTCCAACGGTGTAGTGAAGAATACTTTAATTTTTTTTGTTTATTGGATCCTTAATCAAATAAAATGAATCGATGATAAAAAAAATCACCATATTTTGGTGCTTTGTAACCATTTGCCAAACTTGAATCGTTTCAATTTTTTCCCTCCTCAATGATGATGAGATCTCCTAAAATAATTCTTCGTGTATCTAGAACTATATTATTTGAGATTCATTTTAGATTTCTACACATTTCTAACACATGAGCTGTCCTCCTACATTTCCAGACATAAATCCCTTGGAAATACTGTATATATAATAGGGAAAGCCATTGTACAAGATCCATCCAATGTCACATTCAAGAAGTCAGGAGAGGAGATGGCTATCTAGACAGCATGGTTAAGCACTTCTATTGACGACCTCGACAAACTAATTGCATTCATGTAACGTCGAATTGCTATTCGTCACAAAGTTCAAGGAGGTTCTACGCGATGCTTTGCACTTCAGTGTATAGTATAATATTATATAGTTGAACTGTATTATACTATAGTTGTATTACATTTGCCTAACACTTTACTTCGTTGGGAAAGGGTTTGGATCTATTTTCAAATGTTGCATTTTTTAAATAGGAATTACAAATAATATGAATTTGGAGCTGTATACTTCGGCAATCTAAGCTCATTTCATAGGAATAAATAAAAAATTTCCAATACACTTAACAACTTTAACAAAATTTTGGTCATATATTGCCACTGAAGAGCAATTCCTAGAAATATTGATTCAGAGTAAGGAATAATTATTTATTGGCATTTAATATTACATAAAAGGTTGAATACTGTTACCTCAAAATAAACAAGAGGAATAACTTTTAAGTTCACCATATTAAATTAAGATTTATACCTGTCTGGAAAATTGGATGTCTGTTTATTTATATTCAATAAAGAGTATTATGCTATGTTGCATGTATTTGTGATCATATTTTAGTTAGTTAGCGAATTGTATTGATAAAACCCTGGAATTGAACAAAAACCTTTCTTCGAACTATGCATTTGCATTGCTATAACTCTATTTTAACATATCGTATTCTTTTCATATCCTTTAGTGGAATATGTAGAATGCGCAAAAAATATGCGACATTGTATAGATTTTACTTTATAATTTCCTTTTGTTGTTACTTTCCCCTAACTATGCATTTTCATGTTAACTATTCTGTTCCAACCGCTTATAATCCCTTTAGTTTCTGTGGGGAAAGATAAAAAGATTCAATTTCTATTTTTTTTCTCTCATTTGAATTTCCATCGTGATTATTCTGTTTCAATCTCTCATAGTACTACCAATTTTTGTTCTGACGGAAGGAGGAGGGTAAAGAAAAAAAAATATTCGATGGTATATCACATCGTATGCCTTTATTTTATCATTTTTAAAACTATACAAGCTCATCTTAATTATTCTGTCTGGTCCTCTCATTGTCGTTCAGTTTCCGCGATGACAAATGTATAAAATGTAAAAAATAACTCACATTATTGTACAATATATGGATTAATTTTCCGCATGGACAATGATGCGATTAAAAAAATATTTTCCGAAATAAATCGGAATGCTTGCCGTTCTAAAATACACGGAAGATATAAAAATACGATTGCAGATTTAAAACATTTCCTTCCAAGATTTTTTTTCATTTTATTTTTGAGTGTTTTCATGCGGAATTTAAACTCCTATTTTTCAAAGTTCCGGATATATATATATATATATAAAAAAAAATGGAAAGAGAAAAAGAAAAAAAAAAAACGGTATTTTTTTAGCAACACAGTTTTAGAATTCTAAAAAAAGCAGCCGTTATTTTTGCTTTTAAAACTTTCTATTGATTCAAACTACGTTTGTACGAACGCCACACAAATTCGTTAATAATTCAGAGGAAGAACTTTTTCTCCCAAGAAGACAAAAAGTACAAAATGATAGAAAATAGAAGACTTGTTCCTTCATGAGTCGAAAAAAAATTAAATGCGTAAATGCATTCGATAAATCACTGCCGGGGCATTTTTGACACGAACAACTCGCTTTCTCCAAAAAATGTCGCTCTTATCATTATCTTTCCTATCCCCGTTCGTCAGTTTCGATGCTGGTACACTAATTGCTTTGAAATACTTATTTTTTTTTTTTTATCCTTTCCTATTGCAGAGCAAGCGCTTCTCTGAAAGATTTGCAAAAGACCGTATTATGAGCAATCTTCTTGAGTGCCGTCGTATAATGTGCAATATAAAAGTTCAATCAAGCAAAAAGAGTATTTAGTTCATTTTTGTAACAATAAATTTTGATCGCCGAACTTGGTGATTTCTTCAAGAGTTAGATATTCAAGAAAGGATAGTCAAACTAAATATATTTTTTTACTAGTTCATTACTGGAAGTATTTATTACAGATTTTTCAAGCTAGATATCTAAAAAAAAATCTTTTTATTAGTTATATTACTTATTTTTTTCCAAAACGATTTCTAAATTTCTAAATTCTGATAGCCATATTGTTTAAAATTTCGAAATAGTTTTTGTTGAAAAATTATTATTCAAATTATGGAATTGTATTTGTTTGGTATAAGATCAGCTTTATTTAATTATAAATTTTCTTAAAAAGGCTTATTCTTTCATAATTTCTTTACATGACATTTTAATTGAAAACTTGAATTTATGCTGATTTTTATTGCCGAATGTTACGCTTCCTCCTTTTTAGTAAAAATTTTAATTTACAAAAAAAAAGGAAAATTAATAAATTTTTAAAAAAATTAGTAACTTTTAGTTAAGCGAAATATTGTTAAAATATAGTTCTTTGATTAGTTTGTTTCTAGGTACACTATAAAACTTTATAGGTTTTCAGAAGTGGAAAACTTTTTATTTATTTATACTTTTGCCTGTTATTATTTCAATTAAAAAAGTCTTCTAAATCTTTGAAAATTCTGATAGTAAAATATGTTGATTTTATTGATCTTTCAGAAAAGTTATACGGAGAATTGCCAAACGATATTTACATAACATGTTTTATACAAAGTATGTTTCGCTTTAATTCTAGAATTTTTGTAAGTGATTTCTATATTTTCAGTCGTAATATGATTACTTTTAGAAATACTCGAATGCATGCTGTTTAATTATATTTTATCAATTAAAAACGTAGTATACCAGTTAAAAAGAAATTTATTGCCTGGAACAGAAAATCCAGTTACAATAATGAGAATGAATTAATAGCAATGTATGAATATATGTGGTAAAAGTATTTTATTTTGTGGTGATCCAATATTTTAATTTCATAATTTTTCTTTATGTAATAAAGTAGCATGCGACTTTAGCATTCAAAACTCTTAATAATTTGTGAAATATATCTATATTCCTGAAATAAAAATGAATCCATTACTGAGTAATTACGATTCAGCATCTTCAATGTTCAATGATTCGTTTCAAAAACTACACCCAAAGGTTTTAATTATTTTTTTTATATAAAAAGAACTAAAATTGTTACGATGTTTTTACAATGGTATTTAAAGCTTAAGTTATTCTTAAATGAAAATGGCTGAAATAATCATGTAATTAATTAAGCTCTCTGAAGTTTTTGAATAGTAAGATGTTATTTTGATATAAAATTCAAAAAAAAAACATGTCCAGCATGATTGGCATTCTTTTAATCGCGATAAGTTATTGAAAATCAGAAATAACTAAAAGGATTTACAGATTTTTAAAATTTCTTTGAATAAAGATGTTAATTACTATATAATAAAGAATATTAAAGATATCCTTTATCTATAAATAATGAAGTTTAAATATTTTTTTTATTTCTCGAAATTTAATTTAAAAAAAATTTTTTAATGAACATCAGACTCAGTTTGATTAGTAATAGATATATAAGTCAATCGCAGCATAGCTTCTTATAAAAAGTTTATTACATGGTGGTATGAGTTTAATTATAATAAAACATCTAATAAAGAAATTATTTTTCTTTATGAAGAAATCATCAGACGGAATGATTTTAAAAGGCCCGACTCGAATTTGAAAGCAAGTGAAAGGAATTTTTAAAAAAGCAGATTTTAAAATAAAACGTTTTTAAGGAAATGGTGCATAGGTGTGGTAAAGTTGTTTAGTCATACTTTGTCATTCCCGCTGAGGATTTTAAATAAAGTACATTGACACATGAAAGTGTAGCTTGTTGAAAGACATTTTTTGGGAATCAACCATATTGTTTTGTAAAAATATAATAGCAATGCCTAGTACAATATACCTATAACAGTTGAAAATGTAATATCCAAACGCGTTGTTTTTTAACAATGAGAAACAAATATTTTTTACCAACAGTTTGAAGATTCTTTAAACTTTTGTTGGCCATTGTCCTCTTATGCAAAAGTCGAATAGTTAATGGGCATAATAGCCAGTCACAATAATCCCTATTTATGCGCCTTAGTTCTGTGACAAAGGAGTGATTGGCTCTAATTAAAAAAATATTTTCTTGTAGAGTTATTATCTTGCATCATATCGGTTACCGAGTAATCGAAGGTGTGAATTATAGGTATTCAGGTGGTCATGGTAAAAGTAAATTGAACACCACATCATTGTTTCCTACCTCCTCATCATGCCCTCTCAGATCACATAGTTAATTCCAAAATCTGTACAATTTTGATTTCATCTTCTTGTTTTTAAATTTTTTCCAGATATTTTTAAGTTATCCTGTTCCTTAAGTATAAGTCTCATCATATTAAAACTTATAGCATTTTTGTATTTGCAAGTATGATAATGTTTTTTAACGAAATAATCATAAAAATGCTATAAAATAAGTTTCTTAGTTAAATTAGTTTTAAAACAAACTTTGGTTAAAAACTTTTATTTTTCGTTGATAACAAATGAATAGTTAAATTAGTATTTCTAACTGAAATAAATAAGCAAGGACGTAGTCAAGTCTTTTATTTCAAAGCAAAACAATACTTGTTGTTATAAATATTTTTATGAAGTGAGCTAGCATACACTAATTGTAAAGTGTTATAACTCAATATCTCTTTATTTCGATATCCTTTTATTGCGAAAATTCTTAGAATTTCTAATTTTATGCCTCTAAATATTTACAGATAAGTTTTTAACCTTTCTATTATCAATCAACATCTAATGAAATAACTTCAGAAATTCATCCAAAAAAAGAAAATTGATTTTCTAAACATAAATTGCTTAAAACTTCTGAATTATAAATGATATTTATGAAGAAAAGGTTTGACGATATTATACATTTATTAAAATTTTGAAATTATTCGGATAGGTAGATTGTTTCGGAATTTTCATAGTAATAATAATAATAATAAAAGAAATACTGAAAACCTTAATTCTAAATTCCTTAAAGAAAGAGTACACTTTATCAGCTGTTATTTCCAATTCTCAACACTCTGCTTCAAATCCTACTTGAAAATGCTAATCTTCCTTTGTCTCTTAAAGTCATTAGGGAATTTTAAACCATTGTTTTACTCCCATTTCTTCTTTTTTCGTTCAACTGCCGTAGCTCGAGTATTTACAATAAGTGCAACATTAACATTTTTACGCGTAAAATCAAACTCAGAGCAATTCAGAACTCTTATACAAGCCTCTCTCGCTGCTTTTCAAAGTTATTGTCTCATTTTCTTAAGTATAATCATAAATAATGCGGTAATACGGACTAAAGTAGAGACCTCATCACCAGTTTGAGAAAATAAAACGCTTGAATATTTGCCGGATAAAAATTAGAGCCAGTTACCGAGGTTTAAAGTGGTTTGAATGCCTTTGTAAATTGCAAGTCTTTATTCTGCTTTTTTTTTCTATCTTTTTGACCATTTTAAGAAGAAAATAGTGAAAAAGAATTGTATTATTTGTCTCTAATAGACTAGTCCAATGCAAATCCCCTCTTCTTTAAAAATTTATATTCATTTTCCCCATAAAATAGCCTTTTCCAACGTATTCCTTGTTATCTCAATTATAAAGTTATCTTTCGCGAGATGTAGCGTGTCCTCCTTGGAAATGAAATAGGTGATTGGCCTTCAGCCAGCCGTTGCATTTCACCAGTGAAATTCTTCATCCAATATTTGTTCTAAACGAGAGAAACATCCAAAAATACCATACGAATTACATTCGAAAATGTCCAGTTTATTAAGTATTCATTAACATTTAGTTGATCGAAGAGCAGAATTTTCTCTCTTAAAGTGCGCAGAAAATTTAACTTAATAGATTTACGTGATTTCAAGCCCAGTCATAGAAATAAATGCTCTCGAACTTTGCCCCCCCCCCCATTTCCTTCCCGTGTTGTAGTAGATGTCCCCTAGTTTGGATCTAATTGAAGGGCGGGCAGAGCTAAGGCTCGAGCTCGATTTAATAGCTATTGGTTGCTGCTGGTGTCACGTCATAGTTGCTTAATAATATCCATTGCATGTCATTATTCGGTCGAAATTCCGCTCACGTAACAACATTTTACACCTAAGTGGACGACAGCAGGAAATCTAATGGAATTGAAGTAGCCGGTGAATACCATTCTTCAGCAATACATTAGTTAGAATAATAGGATAAAAATGCAGCACTTCGCAACAATTGTTTGCTGTAAACAAGTAATAAAATATGCATTTTTTAGTGAAAAGACCAGCGCATGCGCATTGTTAAAGTTCATGGTGAAAACCATTAAAGTCGCGTACGTTTTATCCATGAGAATAATGGTTATATGAGTTGAAAAATTATTTTTCATGCATTCTTAAGTCATGCGTTCTGATGCTATGAAATTTGGAGCTCAAACACTTTACCTGTCTCGATTCTTCTATATACATGAATAGAGATAAATGAGATCATTGTGGTTTCAAAAATTTCATTTAAATTTTAAAAGTTTATTTTTATTTCGTATATTTTATTTCGTATGCCTTTCTTTACTGTTTGTGTTCCATTTCATAAATATATTTACTGGAAAATAAATTTTTCGTCCATACAAGGCATCATCAAATATCTTAAAAGGCGAAATGGAATCGTAAATGAAAAATATTTTGAACCAAATATAATAACCAAATCCTTTCTTTCCAAGAACTTCTAGTCAAAATGTTTTCAGAATTGTACTATAACTTGAATCAGGAGTATAAGCTTCAAAACTTTCGATTTATTAAACGATATGTTAAGACGCAAAAATATATATTTCAAACAGATATGAAATAATTTCATAACTAACATTTTTTATTAAAAATTTTATATTATTTACTCGCACAAAGCTTTCGTGTGATTCATACAGAATAATTGTTTAATATGGTTAATATACGTTATGTTTATTACCTGCATTTGTCTATTTACTTAACTAACTGTAAACACTTTCGTGCCTAAAATCTTATTTCTTTCATTTTACATACCCTGTACTTAGTAACATAACACATTCATTTACATGTAAATCTCTTAAATATAAAAAAGATATGACAAATATGTGCTACGGATTTTAATACTCTGAACTCTTTGATGTCATAATTACGCAGATATAAACATTTCTCCATTCAGATAATATTTTTTATAATTTGAGATGTAATCTCTCATAATTATAAAAGATACAAAGACAGTGAATAATTAAAAGCGAAAGAAGTTTTTATCTACTTAGTGACAGATTTTAATGCTCAACATCCCGTTGATTAATTAAGAACATCATGCATTATGTGCTTAGGGGCATAGCACATTCATATTTATTTTTTGTAAGGCAGAATGATAACTTTGTAAAAAAGAGTGTTCATAAGTGAAGTGTGTAAATAAGCAGTAGTTTCTGTCAGTTTATTTTAGTAAAGCCTATGTAAAAACTCATTTGTTATTAGAATGTTTTTAGTGAGGAAATATTTTGCTTTGAAGCAAAGCATTTTTTTTATGAATTCGTTTATACATCGGCCTAACTTATTGGTACAAAAACTTTTCTGTCTCAAAGATAAAACATCTCAAAGTTTCTGATTTGAAAAAAATTGCAGATTGGTATCACGCCTGAAGCATCTATTTAAACTGAAGTGTAATGATTTGCATATTCAAAAGAAAATCTATGATAAAGGACTTTATAAAAAAGTTTAATAAAAAAAGAGGAATATGTTAAAATGGTGATTAACTTTTTATAAGGGAATAAAGCACAATCTTTCGATTTCCACCAATTTTCGATTATCTGAAAATTCTGATAAATATGGCTATGAATATCTATAAGCGTGAGCAAGCAATGCGTTATTAATTAATTAAATTTTATCTTATAGCAATGTTCTAAGTGTTATCTGAGAATAAAACATTAATTATAGACTTTAATTCTAAAAAAAACACGCACACAAGACAAAAATCAAATCATTGTTAAAAATCGAATAATAAAAAGTGTAATCTTTCGAAAATAAGACGATGAATTTAGCTTATGTTATATATTTGTATAAAAAAATTATTATTGTAGTAGTTCAAAAATCAGCAATTTCGATGTTGGGAAAATACTGCGAAAAAACTGTGGTGGGAGTAAAAATATTCAATTCACAGCATTTATATAATTGCTTCAAAAAATTATCACCTCATTGAAAAATTATTTTAACGAAAACTGTTTTCAAAAACATTATTTCAATGAAATAGAGCTATTTTTCCAAAAATAAAAAGGAACATCTTTTTATATAAATAATTTTTTATTTTTAGTCTCTAATTCATAATTCATTTTTATAAATATTATGAAATCTTGAAATAAAGTTTTCGACCCCACCCCCCTTCCAGATGGAGCTGTTTGTCGGTTAAGATTTTTGAGACACCCTGTATATATAATAGATTGTTGATTGCTCATCGCTAAAATTTGTACCTTGTGTAATTCTGAAAATACAAAAAAAGTACATTATATCGAAAATAAACAAATTTAAAAATTTCAAGATTCTAGTAAATTAGAAAGTGAGTAAATAATCGATCATAAAATTCCATTTTTGCAAACATGAAACGAGTCAAGTGAAAAAAAATGTGTTTAAAAATGATTTTACAATGCGTTTTCTTTTATACAATTCATTGCTTCAACAATGTTTTGATATTAAGCAAATATTTCAATTTTAATCAAAATATTAATAAAATCAAGAACAAGATCAGATATATAATAAAAAATGATAATGAGAATTTTTAAATAGCAATTATGAAGATCAGTATTAGTTGGAGATATTCAAAATTAGATTTTTTTCGTATATAAATTTTATAAAATAATAAGTGTTTTAATAATGCTCTCTTAATAAGAATTTTCTAAGATAAACCAAAAAGTATATTCATATAAAGCCAAAATTAATATTCCTTCACTTCTAAAAAATTACGAAGAATTTTTTTATAATGTCCTTAATCTTTAATAAAGCATGGCTGTGAGCGGCCTATATTAGCATTATATGAAACAAGCGATGTTATTACCGCCCACACAGAAGAATTATTAAAAGTTCTGATCCATTATGTGGCGTTTTGTGTTAGGTAACCTAATATTATCTAAATGGCATTGTTTATCTGTTGTTATTACATGGTGATGTTTATTTTATGTACAAGGTAATTTTATATTAGGTGCTTAGCTGTATTAAATAACGTGATATATGATAATGTAGTTTTCCCTTTAATATTTTCAATTAAACTCTGGTAATTCACATTAAGCAACTCCGCAAATATATTTTGCAGTGATAAAGTTTTCTTTTTAAATGTGAAGAAACAATGGCAATTTTTTTCTCATATTTGCACTTTTCCTCATTTCTGCACACACAAAAAATTAATGTACATCCAGATGATGACGATAATAATAATAAAACAGCAGGAGTGCCTCTCCCCCACCCCTTGATTGCCTCTTATATTTGCACAAAATGGTGTGTTAAGCTTCTTAGTCTGGATAAGAAAATAGAGTTTACATTCTGGATTTTTTTTAATCATATTTCTCCTCCAAATTACAACTAAATCATCACGAACCATATGCTAAATTTTATATTTCTGTTATGTTTCATTTTGAGCTTATCTTAGAAATAGGCAAGAAGATCACAATAAAACTTTAGATGGATTTGATTCACAATTTCACACAATTTATAGAGTGTAACCTTTACACTCTATAATTTATTTATTTCGCAAGATGTTTTCTGCTATTTTGTTTACAAGTACACTGAAAGACAGGAAGGGTTCCCATACACGTGTTTCTACCAAATGATGACAGAAATTTGCTATTTTAGTGTAAAGATTAATTTGCATGCTTGTTTCAGTTTTTGTGTTTGTTTACAAAGATTTCCATTCACACGCGTGAGCGCACACATACACACACACAATATTTTCTCTTTGTAATTGAATATTTTAATTTTATACAAGGAAAAATAAAAAAATATTAGTTTTTTTATTATATACAAGGAAATAAAAATGAGATCACTCACGTTGCTACACTAGATATTACCACATGAAATATATAATATATTTCTTTGAAGAAAATGTATGGGCGTTAGATATATCATTTCCATTCAAATGAAGGAAATGTATAGAGGTTAAATATATTATTTCTTTTTTAATGAAGAAAATGTATGGGCGTTAAATATATTATTTCCATTCAAATGGAGAAAATGTATAGATGTTAAATATATTATTTCGTTTTTAATGAAGAAAATGTATGGGCGATAAATATATTATTTCCATTCAAATGGAGAAAATGTATAGATGTTAAATATATTATTTCTTTTTTAATGAAAAAAATGTATGGGCATTAAATATATTATTTCCATTCAAATGAAGAAAATGTATAGAGGTTAAATATATTATTTCTTTTCAAATGGAAAAAAATGTATGGATGTTAAACAAATTATTTTTTAGAAATGTCCATATGGACACAAAATTAATTATTGAGCATTTAAATTTTATCATTACTTTTCTGTCCAAAAGATATTTTATTAGAATCAAATTCAGCACCTTCAGTATTTATTTTGTTCTAGTGCTTTTGGCAACAGGGTGTTTGCTTGATGTGATTTTATGATTTGTACGGTAACATGAGATCTTGGAAATAAATTACAAACATTTCTGTTGCTTCAAAAATTCTACTTCAGTATTTTAAAGCTGAAGGGATTGAATATAATATAATAGAGAAATGGGAAAAGAATATCACGATATTTGTGGAAGTAAGGGCTAATCAGACTTACAATTCAGGAGACCGGTGAAAATAATACAAAAACATCAAGCCTTGAGATTATATCTCCCGAAAACTTTTCATCAGCGATCCATTTTTTTTTTATATAATAAACCAAAGCAAACTCCGGTTTTTATTTTTCAGCTTCTATGTTTGTGCTGTTGCTAGTTACACAGTAAGACAGAAAGAAATATTTGCACGCAAATACAAAATTCAATAGTTTTGGTTGCATTCAACGCTATGTGTTTTCTTTTTGGAATGTAATGTCATATTAGAACTTAATAAAGAGTCGACGCTGCAGTTTACAGTGTATTAGTTGGAATGTCCTGCCTTTATATGTATTTCATAAAATTTATGTATTTATTTATTGCATTTAAAGACATCAAATAACATCTGCATAAGCTTTATATTGATCTTAGAGAAACAATTCCAAAATCATCTTATTCTTTATAGATAAATTTATATCACAGAATGAAAAAGCGACATTATCAGGAGTTACAGATAATAATAACGATCACAGCATATATTTATATTAAAATAATGACAATTAAGGAAGGTTTTTATTTTCTTAAATTAACACCCACCTATTCTTCTAAATATTCGTGATATTTCATATATTTAATTAAACCTTTGAGCACTTTAATTTTCCTTATTTTCTCTCAAAGTATGAATTTTGGAAATGATTACGTACTTAGAAAATATTCATTTTCTAAAGTCTAAAACCTTCTGAATTAATTTTAACTATTTTCTAAAGGAAATTATACTATGCTGTTTCTAATTTTTAAGTAATGTATCTTCAATTCGAAATTTTTCACGCTTTGTAACTATCGCAGAGCTACTCCCATCCTACCTAAGAATCCAGAGTAGTCTGAATGACCGTGGCCATCACAGAACGTAAGCGAGTACTAAGATTCAGTCATCTAATGGACAGCACCGGCCACGGTACAATCCCTCTCGTTGTGGGTACTTTCCATCTTAGAAGAAGTAGCACCTCGATTACATATCTTTAATGTGCTCATTAAGGAAGTGAGAACTAAGCACTATACTGGAAGGTTCTCCTTCCTATATCTGAAATACTCCTGGTGGGAGTTGCGTGTTTTATAAGGGATCGATTTACATGGCATCACAGAAACATATGTGTCATACAGCTCACTGCAACGTAAAATATGATCCATATCTTAGGATGTATCTGTCTAATGATTATTTGATGGTGTATCTGATTTGACGATGTATCTATATCACTTGAGCATTCTTTGGCTCTATTACTACTCGCATATTCTCTCAAATTTTCACCGTGTCTTTTCACAAATTTTACAATAAAAAATTGATTTAAATATGGATATATTTTCAATGAAGTTAATGTAGAATGATATTATTGTTCTAAATTTTTCTTATTTTGTACTAGGAGTAGATTCCTAGTACAAAATTCTTATCGTTTTTCAGAAATTTTATACCAATTAAAAATAATCATCAGTTAATTGGTATTTTGAAATTTTTTTGTAAGAAAAGTAATTAAATCTTTTTTTTCACTCACTGGTATACGAAGTATAAAAAAATATTGTAATGACAAAAGATTTTATCTCAAGAGTTTGATTCATCGACATATTTCAAACCTCTCAGGAACCACAAATTTTTTTTGTAATTATTTTCATGACAGTCCATCTGCTGAAAATGCAAACTCTTAAAAAAAAACATTGAAACAGAAAGATGAAATTTGGTATTCGTGCTTTATACAAATTGTAGGCTTCTGTAAGTGTGAAGCGAAATCGACGCATGAAAATCTACCAATTTCTGTCTATGTTCGTCCAACAAAATAACTTAAAAATATAACAAACTAAATGAATGAAATCTGTCATAAAGTCTTATAATCTTATATAATTTTTATAGTGTTAAAGTTTGTTCTAAATTCCCCATCGGGTTGGACATATCCATCTGTATATTCGTTTTATGTTTATAAATTTCATATATCAATGTGTTAAAAATACATTGATATATGAAATTTATCATCTTGTCACCAAAATTATAAATCTGTATCAAAAGGGAGATAATCAAAATGGATATACGATTTTACTTTATTAAGAAACACAAAACTTGCATTATTGTGTTAGTATCAAGACAGTATCAAGACAAGTTAGTATCAAGTCGAAAAGAAAATGTTTCTCGGAGTTTTCAAATCGCATAACTCGGTATTTGCATGTGTTCATTCTCATTAATCTCTCCATTACCTTAAATGTCATAAATTAAAGAATTCTCTAATGGATATTGACACACACTACTGTTAACCTATTATATAATCATCAATTGACCTGCATAAATCTGGGCGGAGTTAAAAGTATCCTTATCTTTTTGGTTAGTGTCATTATCGAATGAGAAATCTTAGTGTTTTGGCGTCTAGCAATTGAGACTGGGTTTTTTTATGTTTAAATTGGGTGATTTAAACATGAATTGGCCGAATTAGCTTAGTATGAATAAAATTAGTTATGAGATCATAAACTTCACATTTTATTTACATTATTTTATGTTGAATTGTAAAGAAAGTTAATGAGCCGAGGTCAGCAATTGTCATTTTTTTAGATTGATGCTGATTCATAATATTTTCACCTCTGTTGAAGTTCATTCTAATATTTTTTTCAGTATTGTTTTTATCTGACATTTGGCCTTGAATTTCGTTCTATCAGTGGATCACTATTTGTTTGAAACTGATTTTGGCGATTGCTTTTGATTTGAGTTTTCGGGAAGCAAGGAAACAAAACTTTTAATGTTTCTTATATTTGCATGTAAAGAGTGTTACAAATAATAATAATATATATTTTTTATTCTTTACACATTCTACCAATGTGCATGAGATTTTTTACTGCAACATGCATTAGTTAAACTGTGACAGTCGTAACCGAGATATTTTTAACAGAATAAAATTTCTTTCTAGACGGGTGCATGTTCTAGTTTAGAAATAAGAATCATGACTGAAATGATATTCTATATCGCTATGAGAAGCTCTTTTTTGGCATTTTATATTGAATTATAAAATCTATTCTTTTCCTGCCTGAGCACACAAATAAAATTGGAATGAGATAATAAGAAATAAACTCCAAGGATGATTATGCTGTCTTTTAAAAATTGCCTCCCAAACTGAAATCAATAATAATCCGGAATCAAACACAAAATATACGAAGTAAAGGAATCATTGATGCATGAATAATAGAAAATATCATCTGAACACTTCTTTTCTCAAGTACATCTTCTTTTGAGTCAATAAAGATTCTTTTTTCCTTTACAACAACTGAAATATTCATCTAATAAACACAGCATTTAAAATATCACAGAAAAGGCGCCAATTATAACACGATTTTCTTGAAGATCCAAAAGCGGAAGAAAAGCTTATTATATTTATCAACGAAGATTATTTGTTGCGAGAGAAATAACAAAGACTTTTTCAAAAATCGATGGTTGTAATATGAAAATAAAAAAAGGGCCTGAAGGGAATAAAAAAAGCGCATTGTGATATTACAACATCGACTTTCTTGAAAGATATCTAAAAAGCAGCTGCAAGCATTTGTTTGGCTTTAATTCTCTAATTCAATATTTAAACTTATTTTAGAAAGGATAAAGAATCGAAACCATTCCAATATTTTCTTTTACTTATATTATAAAGAATCTGGAATAGACACGAATATCGGTTTTTATTTATCATGCAGCATTATTGAAGGAGCTATATATTTTTTTGTAAAGTATTTTCCAACGTTTCTGATAAGATCATATCGAATGAATACTTTAAAAAAAATTTCGTATAAACTGACGAAATATGCGGCAGAAATGCTAGTGAAATATGTAAAATGAAAAAATATAATCCGCTTTTTACAATATTTCTTTCACGTCGCATTTTATGCGGTTGATGATAATCTATGAGTGCGCTGTTACTCAATGTGAATTGGCCTATTTGATTTTTATTTTGAAAAATAGATACAAAAATATTAACTTTTATTCATTCTTTTTTTAATTAAATCATATATTCTAACTTTTATGAAGTGTTAGATGATTAACATTTTACAGGCTTTTTTTTTAATCGCCAAAAAAAATTAATCTGAGATTGTCTTAATAAGAGTCACAAATTCTATTAAATAGAATTCCGAAATACTGTTTTTTTCTAAAAGGGGAATTTTTTTCTGGTTTCAAATGAAAAGTAAGGAGTAAACACAGAATTAGTTCATTTATTTTTCATATATGAAAAGAATTGTGTATGACATAAAAAATGCAGATGTTCATTCCAGAAAAATTACTGCAAGGTATATATCTGTTTTCAAAGAAATCTTAAAACAAAATATAAAAATGATAAAAATACTTTATTTTTCTTACAATAATTATTTTCTGGACATCAGAAATCTCACATAATAACTAGAAATTTCATTTAGTGAAATATTTGATTTTTTTAAATAAGGGATATATTTTTCTGGTTTCAAATTACGCAGTATTAAATATTATATATGCTTTTTTACCTATTTATATAAAATATAACTTTCTTTTAATCGAATGAATTCTTTAAAATGTTTGGAATAAACTGACGAAATATGCGATAGAAATGTTAGTGAATATGTAAAGTAATATGTAAAGTGAAGAAATATAATCCGCTTTTTACAATATATGGAGAAAATAGGATATAAATTTTAACGTTCTTCTGTTTGAATTTTCGGCATACCTTTATATTTATTCATTCAATCGATTAAAAAATGTCAATATTTTGCACAAAAGCTACAATACAGGTATGAATATTCCTTGTTCTGATATTTTGAATTTATGGATATAAATTCGTATTGGATTTCTCAACAAAAAATTGTAACATTTCGTAAAATTTTCAGAATAATCCTCGGGCCTAATTTTTAATTTCGTATGCATCTGTACAAGTTATAAAGCCACTAATCGATTCTTAAAGCTTCAAAACATTTAAATATTTTTAAATAAATCACAGCAAAATGAAAAATAACCGCATTAATAATCAAGTCATCTATATTTTTTATCATTCTTGAATAATTATGAATATCACAAAATACTTTAATGCTTATTAAAGGTCTAAAGGCATTAATTTTTTCCTTAAGGGGGGAAACAGATACTTGAGCCGTCGTTATTAAATACTTTCGTTTAACTTGATTTATTTCATGTTTTTAAAGATGGAATTTTGGATTTGAAATTTAACTCACTACCTAATGTACTAAAGGTATCAAACTTTGCACACTTATGAATTTTCAATGACTACTTTAGCAATTTTAGAATTTAATTATCAGTAAATCATTAGTTAAGTTAACTTTTGAAACATAAGCCACCTAGTAGTGTTTGAAGGACTATAGATTTCAAATCTGAAATGCACAAATTAATTTAAAAAAGAATAATGTGCCATTTATCATTCTAATATATGAGATTTTACAAACTGACATTAAATAAAATTACTTCTTTGCGTAAGGTTAATATAATAATTATGCTATTAACTCATTAGAAAATCATCTCTCCCATATAGTTAATTTATAAAATCTCTAATTAATCTGAGGAAAGTATTTTTTCCCATCTCATTATATAAATTTATCTGTGGTAACTAACAAAGAGAAATTGAATTATTAGAAAAAGAGAGGGGGGAGGGGATTTTTATTTCTTTGATTAAAAAATACTTGGCCCAAGAGAATATGTCAAATTTCATACATCTCTTAATCTAAAGTGTAACAATGCATATTTTTCAGATATAAAAATCCAATCAATTTAAGATAATTCACCAGCTACAAAATTTTAGTGTGGATTTAGTTAGCAGACATTTTACATCAAGTGCAATCTCGAGTGAAGGTCCATTCCATTTTATCTCTTTTTTTGCTTTAAAAAGATAGTAAGAATCTATTACAAGTAGGCAACATTTATGGAATCTGTGGGGCTAAAAGAGACAATCCAAAATTGTGATGCTATGTAATATAATCATGAGCTTTTTTATCCTAGGACATCAGGATAATGAAAGACGATAGTTACGATAGCACTAAGGCGAAAAATATAGTTTGAGTTCTAATGGCCATCACCTGCCAGGGAACACCTCCCCCCCCAGTAGAGGGTACTCTCCGTTGTAGAAGTGAAGGCGACTCGACCCTATACCCATCAGGGAGCAGAAGATTAACCACTATACCGGTAGCTTACTCATCACAAAATTTTGAGGTGATTTTGCTAGGGGAAGGTAATTTTAAATAGCAATAGAGTTTTTCAATTGCATTAAAGTCTATTGTATATTTATTGGTCGACATGTTTTTATAATGTTTCTTGAATTCTCAATAAATGAACATATGATTATTTAATCATAAAATGCTTTGTTTTCTTTACTATTTAATTGGATAAAATAATTTTTTCGGGGAATTCAAATTCTTTGAGGTATTTATAGATTCCATGCAATTTCTGCATAGAATTCTGACGTTTATGAGTGACAACTTTAAATAATAAGTTTAAAATGCAATAATTCTATCCACGACTGACATATGAAATAATGGTAAATAATATTACTAAATGGTAAATGTGTACAGTCGATCTCTCGCATCCTAGCAACAGACTCAATATCATTTCGATAACAGTTGCATGCTTTTGAACATCCAGCTAAAGGGAAAATGCCCCCCTTCTGTTTTCACTATACGGAGATTCTGACATTGCGCTTTCATCTTTTTTTTCATTGGAGGAAAGAGGCATCAGCTAAATGCCTCAGAGGCAGTTTATTCCAATGCATTGCACAATTGCTTTAAAAGTACAGTAAAAGGATTTGTCTTTTCTTTTATTATATTTTTGGAAGTAAACTTTTGAAAAGTAATAACAATATCTGGGTTATCTTTTACTTTTAAACTAACGGATATAAAGGCATGGTATTGGTCTAGTTGTTGTTCAAGTATTCATCTTCAACTGTAAGCAAAACAATCGACTGTGTCTCAAAAAGTCAAAGAGGTTATTAATAGCAGGCTTTTATTAAGGTACTAAAATGCAGAAAATATTGTTTTTATCAGAAATCTGGAGATCATGGCAAAAACTATAAAAGAGTATGATGCTGAAAGTAATATGATAAGGAAATGAAGCAGCGATAAATATTATACAAAAAGATTCCTTAACAATAATCAGAAAATATAAAGGGCAAGCATAGTCTTTTTCTGAATTATAAATTTATTGCGTAAAATTCTTCTTAAATGAGTGTTTCTTTATATAAATTGTAAATCACTTAATTAAATTTGTAGTCAGGCAAGTTTTCTTAGTAAATTTCAACGTGTGCTGTGTTTATAGCTCGAAAAATTTTAAAATATAATTCTAATTATCCCCATTCATTGCTCAACATTTATTATGTAACCCTAGATATTGGGCATGTTGCCCTAAACTCAAAAGCTTGACTATCACTAAATGATATGCCAAGCATCTATACCAATGTTTAAACTGTCCTTGCACAGAAATGGCCGATATGCTTTGATGGGTTCACAAAAAACATTACGTCTTTTCTCTCAAGTACTTCATTTCGTTAAAGCTTAAATTTTCACTCACTTTTCCACATATATAAATTAGCTGCTCCACTTTTTCAATGAAGAAAACTTTAACAAAAGGGCTATGCAACGATAAATATTTTGTATTACTATCTTCAAAAGTAATTTCTCTGCTACCGATACATTAATACTAAAGATTTTGTGCTCACCCTGTATTTCAATACAATTAATATTCCAGTTTTATTTCTTAATAATAAATGCCTCCATCTTTGGCGGGTTTTTTTTGTTTCGACTTCAACTTATTGAAATAAGTTTATTTTCTACATTTTAGTATATCAACAAAAGCGTGCTTTTTGTAAAAGACTTTGGACAATTTTTATTTTTCTGATTAATTTAAAACTTTAGTTTCCGTAGAAGTCATTGGATTCAAAGATATTCATTCCACGAATATGCATTAATGTATCGAACATTTCAGATGAATCCGTTTATGGAAAGTGGGATATCTGTCAATAAGAAGTTTAGCATTCTTCCTTCGTGTTTATAATTAAATAGGAAAATTATTTAATTTGCTTTGAAACCTTTTTATATATAAGAATAAGGAATATAAAAGACAATTTTTTTTTGTGAGTACAGTAGCAGATTTTCTTATTTCAAATCCAAAGTAGTTCTCTGCTTGGAACAATTCAACCTGAAAGCAAGATTAATTTCAAACGTTCGTAGGCCACCATCGATCGCAACTCATTAGCAGGCGCGATTTTTGCTAAGAGTATAGAATGCGCGAACGAAATCAATTTTTCGCAACTTTTTCAACAGAACATCTGTTCGAAATGTATGGACAGTTCTTTAATTAGCAATCGATAGGAAAATCGTCTGCACAATGGAGCATTCGACATTTTCTGGTGAAATTAGTTTTGATTTCAACTACGCTTTCGTGAAGTCGATAAAACATCTTGGGAGTTGAGTGTTAGAAAATATCTTTTTTCTGGTCTGATTAACTTCAGCAGATTTCACACATCATAGGTAATTACAAAGTATTGTTTTAGATGCAGCATTAGAAACATGAGATAGGATTTCTTTAAATGGAAAGTATGAAGTAACATCTTTATTTGTAAATTGATTTAATTTTTCCGAGGTTGAATTGAATTAATTTAGTTACGTCGAATAAGTTGCGATTATACTTAAAATAGGAAAATTAAAAAAAGTGTTTATCAGCTGCAGTATTATTTCAGAATCATTTAATCCGTAGAATATGAATATCTTAAAGTTGAAGTCTTTTAACTTTTAGATTATCATTCTTTACAAATAATTTGCTCCCTAATTCCTATAACAATGAAACACATATATTTGAGTTTTAAATTTACATTATTCTTTAGGTTTAAAAATACATTCCTTTTTCTATTGTCTAAGGATATTAGATTGATCAAAAATGAAAGAAACGTTTTTGGTTGAAAGAAATGAGTAATTAATTTTTAGCTAGTTATTAAAATTAGTATAATTACATTGAATAATGTGAATTGTTTATTGAATAATAGAGCACAGAAATGTAACTTTAAAAGTTATTTCAAAACTGCACATAAAAATGTTTCGTAATTTTGACAGTAAGTTGACATTAAATTAAATTATTTAAATGGCTGATAACATTTTATATAGTAATAAATAATAATTTTGCTTCAGATACAGCTAATTTTTATAAATCCTGTTTATAATATCAAGATGCATTTAATATTAATATTCAACAAAAAGTAATACAAAAAGTCGAATCGACAATTGCTTTAAAAAAAAGAGTGACTTTAAAATTGTTATTCATGAAGATATGTTGATTAATGGGAAAGACCATGAAATTGAGAGTGTCTGGAAAAGTGTTGACAAATAAAGTTTTTTCTTATGTGCTGTGTGAAAAAGTCGCTGTAACACTTTTTTAACCGACATCAACCTACAAATGTTATATAAACTTCCAGCATTTTCCATTTATTTTATGACATTACACTAATGACAACATCACTTTCCGAAGAAAGTTTCAAATTCTTTTGCTATGGGGAAAAAAATGCCAAGTAAAAATAAAAGTAAAATTAATGAGAGAATGCGACTGAAGCTTATTTCTCAAGTAAAAATGTCTAGCTGAGTCCTGCAACTTTATCATTGTTTGTAAAAGAAAATATTTTTTCAAATGCAGGAGACATATATCTGTTGCTACAGCATTTGAATATTTTTTGAATAAAACTTTATTGTCCTATATTACATTTACATCAATTTAAAATGCTAATTCCATATGGATTCAGAGTGTAAACTTTAAAAAAAATTCAACTTTATAAAAAACGACGATAAGCATGTTTGAAAATACTCAGACGATTATAAATACTTATATTGATTTTAAACGATTTCGAATCATTTAAATATTTAGAGACTACATAGTTTTTACTAAAATTTCAAGTAAACACTTTCAGTTTATTTTATTTTACAGTATTTTTTATAAATTTCATGTCTTTTTCACTGAAAAATATTATGATATTTGTATTATTTATTTATAATGTTTTGACACAAGCGTCCTTTTTGGTTAGAAGGTACCATTATAATATTTAAACGTGATTGTTTCTAAAAATAAAACCAGTATACTTGTTGATATTTATAATCAAGTAATTACGATTTTATTGTTGGTAACTGTAAAATCATGGCCCAAAATGAGTGTGAATGTTAAAAGTTTTTTCGACAATCAAATAGTAAATTTATGTAAAAGTTTTTTAATAATTCCAAGTACGTAAATATAGGATCTAATATCTTTCTCTCTAAGTAGAATACCATACTATTATACCCAGAAAACTTTTCTTTATTGCATATACATAATAAATTTTTAAACTTAATATTTATAAGTTTATATTTATAAGTTTATATTTATTACTTACTATTTATCAGAATCCTTATATTTCCCAAATTCTTTGATATGACTAAATAGTTTCAGCTCCACAATAAATCGTTTGCATTCCAAATGCGCTATTTTTATTTGAATACAGAAATTAAAGAGAATATCTGTCGTATTTATTAGTAAATTTTAAAAAGAAATTCAAATCTCTGCAAAATAATAGTGAGATGTGTATGAAAATATTTAACTCCATATTTTATGATGAAAAGGATCAAACAGATTTGTTTGATATAACTTATAGGTAAAATTGGCCACGAATGATTAGAATCAGGGAGCATTAGGGCATTCCCTGGACCAAGAAAGCGAGATTAAATTTCAACACTAACTGAAGGAAAAAAAATCAACTGCATATCGGTTTCCTACCTTTCATTTTCACTTTAAATTCATATATATATATATATTTTTTTTTTGCCGAAGTATACTCATTTTAATGTCTTCTAATACTGCATTCCATATCAGTTAAGTAAAATATGTAAACGAATAATATGAGCAATAATTGCAAACTCTGACAATTTAATGTAATGTAATAATTGTAGTAATAAATGCGATAAAAATGGCTTCATAACCTTGAATATGCTCAAATGTTTATGACTTTAATTCTATAAACACTTCAATAAATGTTCATTATTCACATATTATGGCCAGATAATGCTTTTACAGATGAACTAGTTTGGTAAGAGTAGCGCGAGCGCGATACATCTTAATAATACTTGTTTAATTTGATTAAAAAAACATGGAAACATAATATGCATACTCAGAATTTATCTCAACATTTTCGTTCTTCTTAGTATTCCTATAACTTGTAAATAATGATGTTTCTTGTTGAAATAAACTTGCAGTATTGTGACATTATAAAGCCTCTAAAAACATGTGTGAAATGCAGGAGGAAATAAGCACTAATGAAAAACGCTGAGAAAAATTCAGTTTAATAAGTAAGATCAAAAACAGTAATATTCAAAAGGTTTCTAAGGTATAAAAATGATTAAAAAAAGGTTTATTAGATCAACAAAAACTTTTATTTAAAAACATAAAAATAATTGCTATCTGCCTTATATTTATTATATGAAAGGAAATTTTGATTAGAATCACTTTCGCCAATCACCGTTTCTGCATTTCGGAGAGGGACTTTTCGTTTTGCATCATCGATCATCGAGAATCAGGTGACTAGTGTTGAGGGCTTTTTGTTTTTCATCGAAGTTATCGTCCCGATTAAATGGGATATTTTTGTTTTCAATAATGTAAGATAACATAAATTAATAAGAATAATATCCTTACTTATTTTTAAATCAATGAAAAATTATAAATAATTTTAAATGTAATAAATTATAAATGACAATTAAATATTTAAATAACTAATCTTTCATAATTTTTTGTTTAATTTCCTCCAAAGTAAAATTTGACGGAAATCCATGGCAATTTGTAATGGAAATGGAAGAGAGATTGTTTTCCATTCGAAAATGTACATGCCGAATAGAATGAACTACACTTAGAATGATAGAATGAATGAACCACACTTGAATGAACTTGCGCTCTCATTTATTGAAAAGGACGTAGCAAGAGAACTGAATTATGAAAATTTTTTTAGACAAATTCACCCCATTAGAAACAAGAAAAGTTACTTTTTATTACTTTGAAATCTTTCAATATCTATTTCTTTTTTTGTAAAATTTTACCGCCATTTTTTATCAGTTATTTATTGCCATTTCAAAAGTACCGCTTTAACGTATATCTTTGTGCTTCCTCTAAAATTTGATTTATTTTTTTGTTATTAGCGTTATAAATTCTATAATTATCGCTCAAAACTATCTGTTTAATTTTACTTCTTTTTTCACAAAACAATGCTTTTTAAGAAACATCTGCCATATGAATAACTTTCTTTCTTTTCTTTTTTTTCAAAATTTACTTATAGAAATCATATGAAATTGTAGAACTCTTTTAAAAAAGTATTTTTCCGGGCAGATGAAAAAAAACAAAAAAACTTAGTGGTATTTTCCGATTTTTTTGGAAAATAATGTAATCTGAAATTTTTGCTGAATGTTGACCTCTGTACAATACATAATTATGTGTAAATTTGTTAAGAAATTTAAAGAAAAGCACAGACACACACACTTGTTTGAAATCTAAAGTAAGTAGAGTAGTGTAGAGACATTAGAAAATGTTATAGTATATATACTTTGTCGATAATAAAGAATATTTTTTGTAGAAATGAGGAAAAATAAACATTATAGATACTGTAAATAACGATATAGGAATCGCTTTCAAATTAAATAAATATATTAGAAAATAAGCATAAAGTTAAAAAAGAAAATAAATTCACTCATAATTCACCTTAGTTTTCTGTCATCAACAGAGTGTACAAAAGAATGCCCTTAAAATAATGCAACACCTGTGGTCTCATGCTGTCTAAAACCGCCACTGATGTGGACGGTCACATACAGTATTAGAAGTTTTGAAAGCTATCGAAAAATGCAGATTTAAAAAGCAGGTGAAAGCAAGCGATTATCAACTTATATGGCAAGATTCCAAGACTTAAAGCGCACGAAAAGTGATTCATAACATACTGGAATTAAGGTGGAAACGATGAATTTAAACGACGAATTTAAATATTCTTCATCTATAATTAAATATCTTCTTTTTTCTTAAAATCTACTAGATCGTTATGCATAACTATTGATCTATTATCCATTCGCAGGATCAATTAAATACTCTCTCTGTATATATAATATATATATATAATATGTAGTTATATTTTTAAATTTAATTTAATCCTAATTAATTTCCAAAGTTTTATCTTAATTCAGCCCAAATTAACTTCATTCTAAAGTGTTCTCTTATTTTCTGGTCCAATGCCGCTTTTTTTTATCTAATTAATGCAACTGAAGCTCTGTAAAATTGCTGAGATCAACAAGTTCCCACACTCCATATTGAAGGGATAAAAATTTGGCGATCCAACACATTCTTTTAAAAGATACCTACAATTTTCTTACCTAAATCGATACTTGTAAAGAAATTCCTATCAAAATCTCACAGCATATAATCATGGAGATAAATATTTCATTAGATTTTTCTCTTTTCACTCTCTTGTGGTTCTGTGTTGATGTGCTTCTTCATTGCTGCTTGTACATTAATTATGCCTTCCGGGATGGAATAAAAGTTTTAAAATTCGAAAGTGTCTTCTCTCTCTTCGGCCTCTGCTTAATAAATTATGTTTATATATATACAGGGTGTTACCGAATTCGACCGACAAATTCAGAGGGGTGATAGTAGGCATCAAGAGGATAAAGAATCACCATACAACATGGGGTCCCAAACGTCGTTTAGGGGGTAAAAATCGCAAAAATAAAAGGAGTCGGCGACCTTATGGAAACTATAAAAAATAATAAAATAATAATAAATGGTGTTTCAACTATGATTTTTTTTAAGTGAAAGCACATTCTTAAAGTAGACTACCTTGTTCCAAATCCTTGAGTTCTTAGGGCCATTCTCTTCACCAGGCTAATTGTCTCTTCGATGTCTGTTTTCGCGATTTGCGCAGAATAAACGTCTACTGCGACCCTATGTTTTATGATAATTTTTCATCTCCTTAATGCCTACTATCACTTCTCTAAATTTATATTTAGAATTTGGCAACACCCTCTGTAAACATCGGTACCGATGTTTCCTGGCAAACATTTTAGTTTTTCTTGAATATCTTAAAACCTCCTCAGTTTTCACAGTACAAACTTATATCAAATTAAAGAGTATAAAATTCCTTATATTTTCAAACTTTTATTTTTCCTAAAGTTTTAATATTTTTGCAGATAAGGGTTCTAAACTACTTTTTTGTTTTCGATAATTTACAACCCCCTGGTTCATCAAATCAGCATGTTATTTACATAAAAAATAGCCTTTAAGAATGTGCTTTCATTAAAAAAAATCATAGTTAAGACATCTTTTGTTATTTTTTTCATTAATTTTTTACAGTTTCCAAAAGTTTGTTGACTCTTTATATTTTCGCGATTTTCACCCCCTAAACGTCGTTTGGGACCTCATGTTGTATGGTTATCCTCTTGATGCCTCATATCATCCTTCTGAATTTATCTGTCGAATTAGGCGACACCCTGTATATATATATACATATATGCTGATGAACTTTAATTCTGAAAACACACTTTTGAAACATATTTCTAGGTTTAATTTTAATAAAGTACATATAATCTTACATAAGCAGCTTATTTCCTTCAAAATATTTAAAGTGTCTTTTTTCTTTAAACTTAATTGCATTCCTTAGAATTTTATGTTCATATAACTCGATCATCTCTTCTATAAATCTCTTCTACATAACAAACATAGAGAGATAAATTAGACAAAGGGAAACAAGTTTCTGTATACTGGAAATATCCCATTATCGAACAAAGAAGTATCAATAACTTTATCATCTCCTGTTTAAAATAAATATAAACATTCATTAAAAACTTAGATTTTGCTTCAAGAAATATATTAAATCCTTTATTGAAGCAAAATTCACAGAACAATCTTCCCTGAAAATTTCATTAAATTTTTCTGACAGCATTCGGCGAAACTAACTTCTTTGAAAACCGTGTCGATCTTGGTGTAAATCGAACCACTGAAATTAAAAGCCAAGTGTTCGTCGAAAAAGTTCTTTTCCGTGATATTGTGCAATTTATTTTCTCTCCTAATAGCTGAATTCGATGTGACAAAACCAATTTTTTAGTACTAAGGAAGAAATCATTGCAGACGGTAAGAGACTACTTGACAAAATTGCCCTCTTTGACTGAAATCGAAAGGCCAGGGAGTTATTTTAAGAAATATTGGTTTCTAACACCGAGAAGTTTGTCGAAGTGTAAATTAAAACTCACCCTGAATTTGTCGACGTGGAGATTCTTCAGATGAGGATCGTACAAAAGAACTGATGGATTAAGATCAATCGGTGATTGTCTGCGGCCTTTTGTGCAGAAACTCCATTCCGGATTTAATAAGCCCCAGAAATCAGGACCTGAAATTAAAGAGAAAAAAAACAAGTCAATGGCATTCCGATGTTTGTGAAGTGAATCCATTGTTTCGCTGAATCTGAAGTTCTGTAATGCATTACTTGAATTTTCACATCAGAGCCGGTTTTTTAAAATTCACTAGTTGAGGAAAGTGTTTCTCTTAACACCTTTTAGCATAACACTGAGTTGCATCCTAATAGAATAAAAGGGCTTTCCATAAAACACTTCTCTTATGGGGAAATCGCGTGAGGATTTCGCACGTCCAACAATCAATAAGTAGCTCTTCTTTTGCTTCACCTTTTGTTACGCAAAATTCTTTTTAATTGTTGCTTCATTAACATAATTGAGTATCTGGTCACAGAAGACAATAGCAGAACCCCCCACTTTACTGGTTAAAACTGTCTTCATTCGTACAAGAATTTAACCTGCTAATTTTTTACAGTATGCATCCATTAATTTCCTCTTGGAGCTGAAATATTTACTTTAAGAAAAATGTAGTAATACGTAATGATTTTATTATTTATTGAGAAGCAAGTTTGACGGAAGTTGTCTTCTATGAAAGTAAACAAAGACAAAAATAGAAGTGAATGCTTTGATGAGGGGATTTCAGAACTGAAAACTCCTGCAAATGATTTTACATGCTTATAAGAGGAGACAAACAGAAAAATAATTTAATAATGATATTCTTCGCTTTCAAATTTGTTATTCTGCTCAATAAGAATTATACAGAATCCTTTTGTCAAGAAACTGTTAAACTTTTCGTTTAATATATTGATTATCTCTGCTCAGGCAATTAAGTCTGGTTAAATGTATTTACATTGTTTAATTACTTTTAATGTCACTCTCAAAATATTTTAGATTTAATTTTCGGCATTTTCGGCTGTTTTGTGTTTTCTTTTCGGCGTTGATTTACCAATTATTTTCTTGGTTTAAAGGCCGGTTCTTGTGAGACATATTAATTAGAATTTGTCTTTTTAAGTCTGAAGCTAATAAAAAACATTTGTCCTTTTTATGTTGATACAATTAAATACAATTACATGATAAATGAAGAATTTTTAGAGTGTTATTTAAGTGTAGACATTCGTTAAAATGCTATTCAAAACTTATGTTAAAAGTTCTTAAGATTTCAAAATTAAGAGTCTTTAAAAATAACTTTGATAATGCACGCATGAGATTATTAAATTTTTTCATACGCTATTGAAATCCATATCGATAGTTTTATAATGATACACCTAACTAATATAAAGCAAAAATAAATATCATTTTGCCAGTTTGTATAAGACAAGAACTACTTTAAAATGGGTAAATAGGTATTCGTTGAATACCAAGATATAAAATGTCATGTTTCATTGCTATGGTTAAATATGTACTTAAAATTATTTTAACTTTCATATTTAAGTTGCTGCCTATAATTAAATTATTTTTTCAATTAATGGATCTACACTTTCAAAAGTTTACAGCTTTATCTTTGAAGAAAAAATATTATTGAAAACTGTATAATATATTCATAAAGATTAGTAATTTTCCAAATGAACTAATTGTTTTAACACACGAACAATTTTTTCTGAGTGTTATAGTCTGAAGAACCCTGCAATTTTAAACATAGCTTGTTTTCATTTCTAAATTTTCATCTCTAACACCATCAAATACATTTGGTTTCTTTGCACATACTAAGTTATACATATTTTTTTTTAAATCTTATACCTTTTCTACAATCTGGTTTCAATATTTCATTCTAAGCAGTAAATAAATCTGTGTAAAGTATCTGACTGTAATAAGGCTAGTGTTAGCTTAAACTTTGAATAAAAAAAAAAAGACTCTACTATTCTAGAAACGAAAACTACAGACGAGTGACGAAGACGCTACAGAAACGCACTGCGCTGAATTAATCTAATAACCCATACTGTGAATGAAAAAATCTCTATTTACTTACATTCTAAAATAGTTGCTCTTATTTTAATCCTGTGTGTTTACCCTTTCCCATGTAGTTATTGAAATGAAAAAATAAAATGTGTTATTAAATCTGAAAATAACATAATCATTTAATGCTTTTCAAAAATATATAATGAATATTCTCAAAGCATTTCTCCTACATAAGGGCCACGGTGGCCTGGTGGTACAGGTTTTAATTTCGAATCCGAAGGGTTTCAGGTTCGAGACCCGAATCCACCGAAGAACCGTCGTGTAAGCGGGTCTGGTGCACGATACATCCGTCGGGGCAAATCGTCCTCCCGGTGGTGTGGTGTAGAAGCTTGAAGAGGCGGTACCAGCTCAGATGTCCTCCTCGTCATCTGACCGCAGTTCAAAATTACGAGGTGCGTCCAAAAATTGCCCTTGTGTTGATTTAAAACGGGACATTGATATAACTAAACTAAACCAAACTTTGACTCTTGCATAAATCTCAAAATATTGTTCATAAATTAAGCTGTAGATAAATAAGACCATCAGTAGGTATTGTACCAATATATGGCTATTCCGTGAAAACCCAGATACATTTTTATTTAAATCCTTATTCTGCCCTATCTCATCAGTTTTTCGAGATGATTTCCACCATTTTCCCAACTGAATACAATTTTTGATGTTTTTGGAATTCTTATTGCATTCGAATCATTTCAAACACAAATAAATACGTTATCTTTATAAAAAATGAATTAGTATTTATCAATATTTTTTTTGCTTAAAATTAATTAAAAATGAATTTATTAAGTAAAGTAAGAAAATAATGTAAGAAAATGCTAAATAAAGTAAGCTATCTTTATCGGCCCTATTACCTTCTAAAAATGATGATCTGCGAAGTTTACATTTGAAAATTAAAATCAAAATCAAAATTCCTTTTAAAATTTAAAAGGGCAAGCATAACTATAATCACTCATTTCTTTAAACATTACCATAATCGTCAGAATTTTAATCAGAAACACGGATGCTTAAATATTGAATAGGAACTCCAAAGTAATATAAATTAAAAACTGAGGGGAAAAAACGTTTGGATTCAACTACTGAACTCGTTTTTAAAAACTATTGTTTTCAGTTGTTGTTAAATTCTCAATTTCATTTTAATTTTTAGCTATAATTGAAATAAAATTTATACCACATGATAGATTTCTATTTCAAAAAAAATAATTAATTAATGTGCAATTTATCGTCTTAATTTTTTTAATTAAATACAAAAATGATTTTGAAGATATATTTTATATTGATCGGGATAATCTTTTAATATTGATCAAACAGGATGAAAATTTATTATACCCTGTAATAGACTTTGAAAATAGCAAAAAAATTGAAACTTTTTAATAGATTTCTAATAGCATTTAGTTACAGTGTTATCAATGTCTTAATTATTAATTGAATTCAACTTATTATTAATTAACTATCCCCCTTTATTGTGCTGTATTATTTGAGATATGTCTGAACATTGAAAAAATTGGAAAATTTCACTCAATATAACTGGAAGCATTCTCAGTTGACCCTAACTCATTATATTCTTTATATTTCATCACGCATTAACAAATAAGCTAACATGAAATAGCACTTTTCTAATTTTTGGATAATTTGATTTAACATATTACATTTTCTATCTGAACAAAATTTTTGATGCTATATATTTAGCAATACAATGAAGTTTACGCTTATAAAATTGGCCTATTTCTATAAAAAAAGGTTTCAAATGTGTTTATTTTACCAAGAAGCACTTCATAAAAATAGGATGTACAAAAACATGTTTTAGACTATGATGAATTCACGAACAGAAACAGTCATAAAACAGCACACTAAAGTAAAACACTCCAGAGTCATAGGATAGAGCCGAGATTAGTTTTAACGTAACAGCTCATAAAAAGAGCATGGGAGAAATACAAGAGAAAATGAAAAGTCGAGATAAAAATATTATTGTAGGCTGGTATTATAATGACAAGAACTGAAAGAAACAAAATATGTCCTATACTCCGTAATGTTATAACTGCAATATAATCGAACTGTCACTGCGTTCTGGTAAACAGTTCTGAATAGAAAGGAATTCTTTTTCTTTTGTTTATAATGAAAATGTACTTGAATAATTTTTGTTCAATGGGATAAAAATGGAAAATAAAAAATAAGAAACTTATTTTCACTTAAAAATCTTTAAGCCATTTTGTTTTTAATATAAAAGAGAAGCATATGCTTTTAGCATTTTAAGACCACTGTAACTTATTTGAAAATAAATCCAAATAAATTTTAATTTGTCCCATTTTAGTTTGGTTTTCATTATGTACAAATGTTACTGAATATTTTTAGAACGATTTTAACCGCTTGTAATATTGAGAAGAACACAATTTGGTATTTAGTATTATTGTTTAAAATTAGAGATGAATTATTAGAAAATTTTTATCGTTACGCAACAAATTAAAACTAATTTTAATAACAACTAGTAATGAACTTAAAACTAATATTTTATAAAAAAAAAAACCTTCGTAAATCTTTCTTGATCTCAAAATTAGAGGAAGTGTTTTACATTAGCAACATAAATATCGTTATTGTAAATATATTTTCCTTATTTATAAGTCGCTAATAGTCAATTTTAAGAATATTATGATTTATATGAGATGTCAGCCAACACACTTTTCACTAAAACGCACTTTTTAACGCATTTTTATTTAGTCCATTACTAACGTATTATGAGCATTTTCTAGCTCGGAAAGACTGATAAAATTAGAACATCAGGTCAAATAATCAATTGTGCAATAAAACATATAAAAACTTTTCGATTAAAATTCAAAATCGTTCAAGTTTTAAAGCTTCAGAAGAGAGGATTTTTACAAACTCTACTTTAAATTTATTGTTAAACAAAACTAATTAAGGGGCGAAAAAAATGGGTTTAATCTTCTGCTCATTGATTTTTATCAGGCTTCACAAATCCAGAATTCCATTATCATACAAAGCCATTTGAGAGAATCCATATTTTGTAATGTAATTAAAAAATTCTTAAGTGTTCTAAAATTAAGAAAATTTCAAACATTAGGAATATTAATTACAACAGTTTTTCTGTTAGTTACAGTCAACTATATGTGAAATTATTTTTATACATTTTCTGCTTTTGTCACTAGCAATTTTTAATTCTTCAAATTTTGCGGGAACTACTATTGAAAAAATTCTCCAGTTTTTTAAATTTTGCGTAATGGCTTCAGCAAAATCAAATAGCTTCACAAAAATAAGTAACTGGCAGTTGATTTTATGGTGGCATGAATAATGTTTTTTATGTCTCAGATGTTTTAAGAATTAATTAATTTTTTGCGTCTCCATAGCTAAAATGATATAATAAGACATTAAAAATAATTCACGTATCAGAAGTGATATGGTACATTTGTAGAAAGCCCATTTAAATCAAATTTATACTATTCATCATTAAGTATAAATAGTAGAAGAAATGATCAGTTTTGAAAAATTTTATTAAAATCTAATGATAGCATACGGAAATTTATAAAGAATTAAATAATTCATCTTTGCGTGCAAAAGCATCCTTAAAAACAATAGATGCATAAAAAACAATAAAAACAGCTTATTAAAAGGTGAAAAAAACCGAATGAGGAAAAAGCAGAGAATAGTTACTTCTTCGTCAAATGAGTGCTTTTTAAATTGGTTAATTTTTCAGCAGTAACGAATAAGAATAATCTTCAGAACTTTCTAAAAAACAATTTATATACAGCAATACATTTATTTTTCTTCGTTTTATGTGAAATATAAAACGAAAGCAAACTTATGTTTAAATTAATTTTAATTAATTGAAAACATTTTCAACAACGGGAAGCTAAGCTAACTGGAACTGAAAAGGAAGGAAAGCATCGCAGCAAACAGAAAATGATGTAATCATTTTTGCATCCAAGCACCAGGAAATCGTAAGACTTAAGATGAAATATAAATGGCTAATGTTTTCAACGAATCGTCGTCTTTAAACTCAAAGCATAATCCGATGAAATTGCATAGTATGATACATTGTGGTGACATGAATAACGAACTGCACTTAGAACAGAAGAAAAAAAAATTATTTACATAAGGATTCAATTCGATAGTCTTACTGGATTTACTACGTTCGATTTTTTTTCTCTTCCTAACAGCTGTCAGATAGTAGAATTGTTCATGAGTCAGTTTTCTCTGAGTTAAGATTTGATTTACTAAACGCAAACAAAGAAAAAAGAACGGAAGAAGTAAAACATCTGCTCTTCATTCTGAAGGATAAAAAAAAAATTCCAGATTTAATTTATTTGAAACAGGTGTTATTGCATTTGAAATATAAATAATCGTTATGCCTTTCAAAATAATAGGTGGTAAAGGTTCCAAAAAGAAATCAATTCTTTATTTTTATATAAAAATTAATGGTATATTTGAATATTATTAAACAGTTATTAATACGCACGAAAAACATGGCAATCAATTCTTAAATACTATATGGTATATAAATTTACATAGGTTTTAATTTTGACAATATTTATAATTTCATCGGTTGGAGTAATATATCTGATAGCTTTTTCTATTTAATATATGTAAATTTTTCAGAAAAAAAGTGTATTTATTTTAAAATCTTACGAAAATACTAATATATTGAATTCAGATATTATCCATAAACTTTCCGGCAACATGACATAGAACAGAAACAATTGATTTATTCATCTAAAGGTGAAGCCATAAAAATGTAAGAAATGCTATGACCTAATTGGGACAGATTATTTATGTAATGCGTTGGATGAAGGATTAGAAATATTTCATTTTATTAAATTTGGCTGTTTATTAAAGAATAATTGGGAAAATTAATGTTTCAGAATTTCAAAAGAGGAATAACAGATCGCAATTTTTATGGAAATTATAGCTCTCCAGTAAGACTTGACAGACCTTTAATTCCGTGGATTTGCAAACTTTTAAGTACCTATTGATCTTCATATTCTTCACAAGAGTGCAATAATTTCAATAATTAATTATAAACTCTCTGTTTCGTCTTTCATTATCTCATGTGCTATAAAATCTAAATATTTTGCAAATTTATGAATTGAATATTATTTTAAAAACTATTCAATAATTTAGAGATACAGCTAATAACTCATTAGCTATTGAAAGACATTAGAGGTACTGAGATATATTAATAACCGCTTTAATTAGTAAATAGTAAAAAAGATGAATTTATTTAGTATTTATAATTTAAATGTAGACAGTAAATTTACTCCATTTGAAGTATAAGTGGTTAATCAAGAGATTTTAGAAAGTAAATAAAAAGCCAAGGCTAATTAAAGCTCTGCGCAATGTTATTATGTATTTCCAAATAAATAAATATCAAAATATATTTTCCCGTTTAAGCATGTATTATCACAAGTTAACTTTCAAAAGCATAAGTGTTTTAATCTAGGTTTTACGTTTCCTTAATTTTGTGAATTTATTTAATTTACCAATTTAAAAGTAATGCTTCCACCAACTTCTCGTCTATCCATGACGTTTTGATATTTTCAGTACATTTCACGATAAAAATTCGAAATAAAACACTAAGCAGTGATTCATTTTAAAGTTCTCAGAAGTTTCATGGATTTAGGAACGAGTGTGCATGTGAAAAGGCACTAATGCGCTTCAAATTAATAATAATCTGACTAAACTTAAATTTCCAGTATTCTAAGAATTAAAAAAACAACAGAAATCCAAAGTTAGAAAATGAAGATCTTACTTCCTAATTCATCAACAGCATAGTCTAAAATTCATAACGGCTCCATGAATAATCTAATGAAAAGAGTCTTGGCCTAGTGCAGTTTTAGTTGCAGTAGCTACTTGTATATACTCATGGTCATCAAGGGCCTGCTGTCACGAAAATTCACTATTGAAGCTCGTGGAATAATTAATAAGAGCGTATACACAATTAATAAGTTCGCCTTATCCAAAAATTGCGTGACATTGTATGAATGAGCGGAAGTTTTCAGCTAGATTCCAAATTTTTAAGAAGCAAAAATAGTAAAAGGAACTTGCCGACAGCATTACTTGGTGGAAATTTCGTGAGAATGTTTTAGAACCGGTGTTTCTACAATGTTAAGAAATTCAGTATTTTAAAGAACCTTTGGTAGATAAATTCGAGAACTCGATTTAAGGTGGGTAAATTATAGTACGAAGATAGTATCTTCTTGCAATATTATTAGTTTAATGTTATCACAAGAATAATATAAGAAAAAATAATGCATAAAGAAATGAATGGAAAAATATAGTATATAAAAACGATATTATGGAAAGAATATGGTTTAAAAAATATGGTATAAAAGGAATAGTGAGGTAAGATTATACTATTAAACGAAAACATAAGAAAAATAGTTCAGCAGTGGGAGGGGGAATAAAATCGGTAGAACTAAAAATATGTAAAATTAAATTTGATCACATCATTACTAAGTTGGGATTCTCTGGAGATATTTTTAAACTTTCAATTTTGTATAAAAAATGTTTATCTGAAGTTATATTTAGTTATTTTAGAGAACCTTTAGAAGATAATTCAATACTCTTGAAAAGTCGGCGTCCTGGCATAGTGGTAGTGCGTCTTCCCGATGATTTGGGCTCTCCGGATTCGAGTCCCGGCTCTGGCATGGTTGTTCTTCTTTTGTGTTCTGTTTGTAAGGTGTGTGAATGTGCCCCCCTGTAAAAAAGGGATTGTGCAAGTAAATGTGACGCATTAAGTAGCTAAGTCGTACTCTTGGCCCTAGTTGGCGCAACTGAAAAAACAAGAGCTTAAATAGCTAACAGATAACTGTCACCGGGCTTGTAAAGTGCCATAAGTCACAACAATAACACACATAGTCTTGGAAAATTTTTGTTTCAAATGTGAAAAATTGTTGTAAGAAAATGGAATTAGAGAAAATTAATTTTCCTATACAATACTTGTATATATTTATGATTTTTGTCTTAAATGAGACAGATTATCGTAAATAGAAGAAAAATGGTATTGTAAAAAGAATGCAGTAGATGAAGCACATCAATACAGAAAAGAGTATGTAAAGATTATTTTTTATGAAAAAAGTTGTACTGTAAAAATAGAGTAAAATAAGAAATTATAATAGGTATATAATACATTGTTTAGTTTAGCTTATTTATATTTACATTCGGTTTAGAAACATACTAGGACTATTCTGAGGCGCACCTCGTAATTTTGAACCGTGATTAAATGACGAGGAAAATATAGGACGAACACCACCCTTTTCTGTAACCCTCTCGTGCCACACCAAGTTGCAGACATTTGGTCACCACAAATTTAATTACAATAGGCTCGTTTGAACAACGATTCTTCAAAAAAAACCGGGGTCGAATCTTACGCCTCAAAATCATTAACTTACCACCAGATCATTGTCCTTCAGAATACATTAAGAAAGAATCACATGAAAAAAAGTGCATTTATATATATATATATAATAAAGAAGTATACACAGGTGAAAGAAACGTTTCGAGGACATTATTATTAGCTTCAGATGTAATGTGAGTATCTTAGAAAGATATAATTTTTTTAAAAGCAGTGTTTTAGAGAGAAAATCAATTTGGTATTTTAGAGAACTTTTCTACTATACTCATCCAGAAGCCTGATGTCACTGTTTTTTTTCTTGGTGTTGATCGAAATGCATATGCATGTAAAACAATGATGTTAAAACCTCGGCCTCGGGGACAGAGAATCACACGTTCAAGACCAGATTCTTTTGAAGAACCGCCAAGTAACGTATGCAGTTTGAATGCAAAATCGGTGGAGACAAACGTATTCTCACTGAAATGGCAAGGAAATTCGAAGAGGAAGTACCGTCAGAGGTGTAGTTTTTGTCATTCCGAGTGTTATTTCAAAAACTTTTGAACTCAATTTTTAGAAAGTTAATTGTTATTTCTCTAAATAAAACCATTTCAACTATAACTATTTCATCCTTCACTTTCAATAGAGTTCATTATTATAAAGATGTTCCTTCCATATTATTCAATTCTTTATATACCAATCTACTATGGCTCGTTGTTTTAAATCGCGATGCATATTTATACTTTAGGAATGTAACCATTTATTTAGAACCGCAAACGGAACAACAAAAAATTCAGAATTCATTACATCATTTTTATCTCGTACTTTGTATTATATTCCAAAACGCAGAAAGAAGGAATAAATAAAAAATAAAATAAACTGGAAATGTTTCCTTAAAACATTCATAAACAAGTAGAAAATGAAACTCCTTTTCATTTCTGTTTTCATAAATTATGCGCTGATTTCTTTTGCAATTGCAGAATTTTTTTCATTAAAAAAACCATCGAAGATAATCTTTAGCTCTGATTGCAAACAGACAATTCATATTTTTGCATCTCCAGTATAGGTAAAGAAATACGAAATAGAACTTACAATTCGGTTATAGAGCGAGAACTTCCCGAGACTTCGTTGGCTGAGAATTGAATTGGATTGATTTCTAGATATTTTTTTTTGGCTGGAAATGGCTAGATTTAATTTTACTCGTAAATCTTACCCTGAGGTGAAAATCGATTGCAACCACAATCTAGCTCTTCGTCTAATTCTATGATATATCGAGTAAACTCAGCTTGCGCTGACGTGATCCGACTTAAATAACAATGGGATAAGAAGAATTGCACGGCGGTTCAATTAATGTTTCATCTATATAACTTCTCGATTTCATTTTAATCCTTATTTTAAATCAAACTTTACATAAACTAATTTCAATCAATAAGCTAATCCTCGATAGAATAACAAGGAGCATAAATAATTAACTTCCACGTCTCTTTGAAAATGCGGTGAATTTGTAAATTTATTTGAATTATTCGAGCAAAACCTTTCACCGGCGAAAAAATAAAAATTCATAAATTCAAAGTTCCCTGTTGTAAAAAGAAATGAATACAAGAAAAAGAAGAAATTTGTCGAATTTCAAGTGCTCCTGCGTGTGACGAAAGGGCAATTGCTCATTTTCATAAATATTAAGGATTCTCGTATTTTTCTGTTGACAACGAGGAGAGTTAGATATATTTAGATTTGAACCTAAAGAGAAAAGGGACAAAGCAAAGAAAGAAAAAGGCGAGACAAAATTCAAAAATTTCCCATGAGTATATGACTCTATTTTTCATTAAATTTATCTGAAAGTGAAGCTAAAAGATCAATCGAGTGTGTGAAATGGGGAAAGAAAGAATGGAGGGTACACAAAAACAAGAAATGGGAAGAATACAGAATTCATTTAAGAATATTTATTTAAAATGAATTTAACAATGCGAAACGATCATCGGTGCATATGGATAAACATGGTTGAAAGAACTCGAAAGAGATATTTTTTCTCCGCAGTAAACTAATATCCGTCTTCAAAAAACTATGCAGCGCTTATTTTCGTTAAACAAAGAAAAGCGCGAATATTACTGTGAAAAATGAAGAATTCGGTTCTTTTTTATACACATTAGATAAATAATAAATATAAACCGATAAATTCATGAAGAAACATGGATAAAAGATTAAGAAAACTAATAATATTTGTTGAACCGTATTTGGAGAAAGATTTATTTCTCCGACAAATATGCGATTAAGTAGTAATTTCTCTGGCTTTGTTTGAATTCATATTTCACTTTCATATAAAGGTTGGCTTTAATTGATATCCACAGAAAGACATTTGGGAAGTTTATCAATTGATTATTTCTGCATTTATCATTATAAAAATGCATTTACAAAAGAAATGGATTAATGTCTTTAAACGTTCGGAATGAAGAAAGAAATATAAAAAGTTGATATATATTTTTTTATTTTTTCATTTGAATAGAATTTTTGACTTTATTTGTAGGATTGTTTATGTACTTGAGGTATTATTTATATATTTGGAGTTGGAAATATATATTTTTTACATTTTTTAGCCCAAAATAAAAGCACTTTAAATTCTTTTTTTTTTCTTTTATGAGATCTTAATTGATATAAGTTTATTATGAATTTAAATAATTCTGTAGAAGTTAACATCTATTGCAAAATGATGAACAATTTCAATATTGTCAATCTACCAAAACATTTAAACATTCTTTAAATATCATACTTCCATTATATACACATGATTAAATGTCTAAAAATATTAAGAACACATTTAGATTGATGCAATTTAATCTAGTAAAATTAAAGGCAGTTCGAAAGATAGTTATTTGAGATTAGATACTGTAACTTCAAAATCTGATTAAATAGTAAGACATATTTTAAGCCACACTATTTCTTTCTAACTTTCTCACCGCACCCCCCGCGAATCCATAATTATCCAGTTTCCAAGAATCCTCCATTATCAAACAACTCAACCCATCAGAATTGATGATTTAATTTCAATTTAAACGAAACAACGAAATACTTAAACAACTTTTGTACAAGTCACAACTGATTCAGAAAATGTTTACCAATGAATTAATTTCATACCAAAATGAAGCTACAATTAAACGGATATAAAATTTTGTATTCTAAAGCCTTATTGATGCGAGTCATTTTTATATGCAATGTCATTCAAAACAAATTCAATTCAGCAAATTTCAAAACTGAGTAATTCAAGAGATTACAAATGACTACAATTTCCTCGTAATTAACGAGAGGAAGTCAAATTTTGGACATAATACAGAAAGACATTTGTGTAATAACTTTTCATAGTGAGTTCTCATGGCCACACAAGCAACATTCAAGCGGTAATCCATTTCACTACCCTTCGCGACATGCTTCACGCGCCCCTTTAATTAGTTCAGTGTTGCTTGCAGAGGCTTTAAGAAAGAGTGGAATGAAGATAGAAGAAAAAAATCAACGCTATTTATATAGCCTTATGCAGAAAAGTCAAGTGGTAATTAGTTATTGGTGCAATTGATTGGAATTACCCAATGTTATAAATATGCTTCAAGAATAATAATAATAATAATTAATTTCATCATAAAAATAAAAATGTTTCTACCGATATAATGGTATATTTAACAAATTTTGAGTTTTCAAAGTATCTTTGCATTAATTAATCATATATAAATATAAAATTGAAATTGAAATACATGATGTTTGTTGGTTATAGCCGCGTTATGTTATCTCTTTATTACTCATATAGAAAAAGATTAATTGGTATTACCGTATACTACAGAAATAAAACTATGTCATTGCAAATACCAGAGTAATGATATAGCTCGAGAATCAAACATTTTTAAAGTATTGTAATACTAATAGATCGCATATGAATACAAATTTTAGATTGAAAAGGCACAAAATTTCATAAATCTACGCCTCATTGTTTTATTTCATTACTATTCACATAACATAAATCCCTTTGGGATTTGGATATTCTGAATTATAGAAAATTAAACATTATGATTACCACAACCGGTATAGTGATATATTTTAAAAATTAAACTTTTTAAAAGAATTGCAGCATTGATGTATTACATACATACATATATAGACAGAAAACCAATAAGGTTTTATAATTTTTAGCTTTATTGTTGTTATCCCATTATTACTCTCCGAATATAAATTTCTTGGAAACTATTTACGAAATGAAAAACGAATCAATATATTGACACAATATTTTGGAACGAATCATTTTTCAATGTGCTGTTGAATTCATTCACATCGCTTTTCCCTGTGTTTTCAAAATAACTCTTTTCTGAAAGATTTGGGGGAGATTTAATGCTCGAATGAATAAATTAAACAATCCGTTTTAAAAATGGGAGCTATTGTCATGTAGTCTGATTACGCCCGGGCTTCCAACAATGCAACTGAATAGAACATTCATAGCAATTTAAAGCCTAACTAAATGTGTTTGTTGATGTGTGTGTACGACAATAGTTTTAATTATCTTCGTTGAGGCCGCCATTTACAATAACTGCTGTAATTACAAAATTGTATTTACAATGTTTGAAAAGAATAAAGTAGCAGAGAAAAGATATTTATGTATTCCGAGCGAAGTGTTAATTTAGAGGAGTTTGTCTCTTTTATTCAGACAGGCTTAGGAATAAACTATTTTATCCCTCACAGAACTCCTAGAAAATAGACTCCAGCTGCACTGCAATAACTTCATTATTTATTTCTGCTCGAAATTAGAAGCTCGGGTTAATAATAAAGATTATTTTCTATTAATAATCTAATTTTCTAAAGAAAATTAAAACAAATAATAAGATAATAGGTTCTGAAGGGAGATTTAATAGTAATTAATTAAAATTCGTAGAGTAAACGGGAGTTTAATTTAGCAAATTTTATATTTGTTTGTAAGAAGTTCAGCTTCTTCATTTAAGAGAGGAGCAAACGTATATTAGAAATATATTGAAATAATAATTAAGAGAATGGTTTTTATTGAAATAATAATCTATGTGATTTGAAATTTTAATAAGGAAATTTATGAAAACTTGTGTTATTCTGTTATGCATACATTCTATTTTATTCTAGAAAGATTAATTAAATCTCGACCAAGGAATGAAAAAAGTAGTGCACAGGATAGAAAAATGGATGCATCGTCGAAGAACATTGAAATACGCCTTTCTCAGGTTAGTAAAAAGAACTATATGAAGCTCATTTATTTTCCCTTTAAATAAATATTTATAACATAGAATGTCTGTTTTTTAGTATTTAACACAAAATTGAATTCAAAATTCTAGAATTTACTACACATTTCTAAGATATGTATTACTTGTTCTTTCTCATTATTTCCTGATCTTTAATTCTTTCATCATTAAAGAAATTTGATTAAAAAGAAAGATAATAAAATATAAACGATTCACTGAACATTGCAATCCAGCAGCATAATTATTTTTTCTTCTAATAAAAAAAATTATACATCTTTTATATCAAATGATTAAATACATTTACTTTTTGGCAAGAAAGGGAATTCCACTTTATAAAAAATCATCTAATCTGGAAATTATCCAATGATGACTTTATACAAGTAACTAACCGCCTTTGGCGACCAGCCGGTTCGCCAGTATTACAGCTCGCTACAATTTTCAATTAAATATTTTAAGTAACTGGTCTCTTAATAGATTCTCAAACAAAACATTTTTAATCTTCAAATTTTGATAGTCATACCAAACTTATACTGTTGTTTAGATCGTTTCGTTCAATTTACTATATATATTTTGCTAATTTGTTGTCATTTCCGGTAAAACTTCAACTTTAATTTAAAGTGGAAATGTGGAAATTGCAATTAATATAAAGATATTTTTTTAATAAAACCAAGCGTTTTATTTTATTTATCATCTTTATTGTTATTTATTTATTATTATTATTATTGAATATGAGTATTGCAAACAGAATCGCTCGGTATTTAAGTCTTATGTGAACTACAAAATATTTTTTCATAATTTATGTAATATCTCAAAGAATAATTCAACAAAAACTTCTCAGATTCAGCATAACATTCAGTTTTTAGTTTTGCTTTCAAAAGGATTGAAATGAAATCAATAATAATATTTTGTTCCGGCCTATAAATATATTTCAAAAATTATGAAGTCTAAATTTAATGCAGTAAGGTATCATATTCTGAGAAATATTCTGGACACACCAAATTTTAAATAAATGAATGAATGTTTCTATTTTCCACGATCAACTAAGACTTATTTATGAAGTTTTGAATGTTAAAAATTTAGAAAAACTCAACATTTTCATAATCTTAGGCCAATTAATCTTGAGAAACCTGCGCGCTGATTGGCGTATTTTCTTTGAAACGATCAATGGAAAATCTAAAATTATCCTTTTTTTATTGAATAGTGATATTCAAATTTTCATTAATCAGTCAGTTTAAGTGATTGATTTAGTTAATTGGTAATTAACTCTTTTTATTTAAAATATTAGTGTTTCAAGAACATTTTGTTAATCGTAATTTCCACAGCAGAAGCTTTATGTAAAATCAAAAAATTCATTATTTATTAGAGCATTTATTGAATCAAGTTACATAAAATATAATCATTTTCCATTTAGACCATTTTAGCATACCTGTGTCTTACTAAAGGTTTACAAATTAGCTGTGTGTCCCTGATTTGAATGGATATCCTGTTCATATTAAACAAAACTTGCCTTAAAATAAAACTGATTTATTGGATTCATAATATAGAGTGTGTAAAAGATCATAAAATAATTTTTCTTGAATTTATTTTTTAGAAAAAATAATATTTCATGTTTGTTTCATTTCCTATAGGCACGTGCCGAAAATTATATTTTTGAAGATTTTATTTCCAAAAAGTTTTAATTTATTTTTAATTGGAGCTTTAATCAATGTGATGGCAACACTTTGAAAAAAGCTAATTTTTTCCCCATGAATGCGAAACGTGCTCTTGCAGCATAAATTTTATTTTCATTTTGTACGAAAAAAATTGTTGAAAAATATAGTTAAAATATTTATTTAAAAATTCATTAAAAATAGAAATTTCATTTTAAGGTTAAAACATTGGTATCATTTAAAAGATAAATTTTTGATCTTTTACTTCATGTAAAAATCTTTTTTGTAAAAATCTTTTGTATATTTTTGGAAGTTATAGCAGAAACACGCTAAAATTTTGCTTAATTTTTATATAAATATTATTCTGATTAAAAATTCGAAAAAATAACCCCCAGGTGCACATTCCCGACCTCCAAGGTATACACGTGCCAAATTTGGTAGCTGTAAGTTGAATGGTCTGGCCTGTAGAGCGCCAACACACACAAACACACACACACACACACACACACACACACACACACACACATTGAGCTTTATTATAAGTATAGATTAAATCTCATGTATCACGAAAATTAGATTGGCAGAAACAATTGGAAATAATATAGTCTTCATAAAGTAGGCATATCAAAGTGTTACCAATCGACGGTGGGAATTTTTTTTTAATATTTCGAAAACTATTATAGATATGCATATTAGTTTTAAGATTCCGATGCTTCAGTATTCTAGCCTTACTGTTATGTAAAAATTTTACCATGTTACAATTCACTCATTTATCAGTCGTGTTTAAGAATTTGTAAAAAATAATATAATTTTAAAATTTATAAATATATTTCATCCATTTGTGCAGTAAAATTATGTTCTTTAAGTGAACCAGAAAAAAGATTGAAAAATATATTATAGTTTCCGAGATATCACCGAAAGATTTTATGATTCATTTAACACTGGACGCACCATTTTTCAAAGCTTTATAACTCTCAAAATTTTCCTCGGAAGCTTGAAAAAAATGTTATGACACGCAATCGATTGAGCGAAAAGAAAAAATGGTAAGCTTAATGGGAAAATTTCGAGATACTAATTAATCAAGTTAATTAGCTCAGTTAATAAATGTGTCCATCTAAACAAATCTGCTCTTTTGAACCATTACCATCGACACCAATTTTGTGAAGATGCGATAATAAAGAGCAAAGTTACAGAGGTGTCCTTTAATTTTTATTGCTGACTGTACATGATAAATAAAACTTCCTACATAAAAATGCTGTTCATTTTCTTTGCCCTTGTTAGGAAAAACTACCCTGTCTGTTTATCATTTTTAGTCTTCAATTCTTGAAACAAAACCATCAGTAAAATATTAGTAACTTATTCAAAAATTAACCTAATAACAAGCATACTAAATGTCTTACGAAAATCAGAATTTTGGAAACGATTTTTCTGTTCATTTCTCATTAATAAACAATCATAAGCATTTCACATGAATTGATGTACAAAAATAAAATTGATTAAACAAATCGAACATCTTAAATTTGCTCAATGAAATTCCCAATAATTTCGCCAATTTATAATATTTAAATTCAACTTATTAAATATTGAAACTGTTTTATAATTTGAATTAAATTTGTTTAGTTTGGTTAAATGCATTTTTAAATTGAAAGTTTATTATTTTAGAAATTAAGATATGATCAGAAATATAATTGTCTTTGCATGAATTCCTCTTGTCAGTAATTAAATGAAATTCAAAATCAATTCAAATATTTGCTTAGACTATTTCAAAACAAATCCTATAGCTCCACCCTTACTTAAAAATAAACAGATACTTCAACTCGCTTGTTCTTCTGCCTCTCGCCAACAATGCGTTCATTTGAAAATACGAAATGCCTTATTAAATACACGAAAATATAAAAAATAAATAAATGTTTGTATAACTTAATGTATAAAGTGGAAAATGATACATTTTACAGGTTAATTTGCGAATTTATTGGCTCCCGCATTCTTGTGTCTATGTATAAAAATGTTTTTGAAATCAAACAGTTTCTAAAAGAAATTCTAAACTGCATTATTTAAAATTTAGTTTCTAGAAAGATATTTAATGAAAGGAGAGGCATCACCGAATTTAATTAAATGTATTGCTTAAATGAGTGCTTGGAACTTTCAGAAAGTTTAAAATGAATGCACATTTTAGAAAAATGTTTACTTTTGAAAGAGGATTCATACAAATTTGAAAATACTTGTTTTATTGATTTGAGAGGTTTCATTTCTCATATTTTCAAAGAAGGCTTGCAAAGAATAACGATATTTCACACATTGATTTTTTATAGCATAATATTAAAATAAATTATAATATTATTGCCAATACTTTATAATAATATTAAAATAGAATAAATTCCAGACAGGTTGAAATTTGTTGTTTTTTCTTACTGGGGATAAATTGGTATTATAAATTGCCAACACGTTGAAAATAAAGTGGGAAATTAATTTACATTAATGAAATAGAACTGCTATTAATTTCTTTAAATTTATGTTCTTAAAATCTTTACTCAATCCTCATAGATAAAATTGACCAGATAGAATTTTCTTTTATTTTGCTGCAATTAGATCGTTATAAAAAATTGTATTTCGGAATCTTTAAAATTGAGTGAGTTATGAAGAAGGAAAAGAGAAGACTCAAACCACTTTTTCTTAGCATTTAAGATAATGAAAATAGGGATATTTTAAAAATTAAAAACAGCATTTATTAAGATCAAAAAGAAGTAAAAAGTATGAAAAAATAGTATCACAGTTAGATCGAAATAAAGCATTGCTTGACGGTAACGGTAGTTTAATATCGTAATAATCGTAAAGAAATTCGTAAGATATTCTTTATATATATATATATATATATTACTTCAATGCATAATTGGAAATTTATACATAGTGTATCTGTAAATATTATTGATTATGAGCAATCCTGAGGTAACATAGACAATGAAATTTCGAACAGAATGTCTTAAACTTACAGCAGACTGTATGATGTGCTTTTCTAGGCCAAATAAAGCTACTTAATCATCTGGTATAAAAAATTTTATTAAATAACTTTCCGAAGACTCTTCGTGTACATGTGGATGGTGCATGCATAAATCTGTCGTAGCCACAAAGTCTTCCAAATCGTGAAAATACCACTGGGGATACTGGATCAGAGGTGATCGTTCGCTGATTCAGGTCTAAATTACGATCTGCGAATGAGTGAATGCAATGCATGAATGAAGTCCGCCCCGTGAAAAGGGCTGTGACGCATGAGTAGCTAAGACGTACCCTTGGCCCTAGATGGCGCTAGTGAAACAGAGACGCTAAAACTTGGCTTAAAATCACTGACTTCGTCAGCGGGCTTGTCTACAGCAAGTACCATTAGCAACATCAACAACAACAGTACGACTAACTAAAACAAATCAGGGCAATGCAATTTGTTGTAGGCATACTGTAACAATGTGACTAAATAAGGATGATTCCACTAGAAGCAGAAAAAATATTTACTGAATTATAAAGAGTTTTAAAACAAATAAAATACCCCAAAACTTATCTAAAATCCCTATTATTTGAATTTTTAAATTTGTGAATTAAATTACCAAAGAGAAGATGATAGTAGTCATTTTAATAAATGAAAAATGTATTACCGTTGCAAAGGAATTTTGCATGTTGTAGAATAAATTCAAAAATTGGATCATCATTTGTCATTTCATGTTTGTCATGCAAATAAGAATTGACTCTAATATACATAACGAAAAAATAGTTTATGACTTTGATGATTTTCGTTTCAATGTAACAAGTATGATTTTTTTGTTTTGTAAATCCTTTAGTGCATTTTTATTCCGCAAATTTTTTCATAAAAAATGCTTCAGAGCTATTTCTTGAAATAAATAATGCGTCAGTTTATTCAGATTTAAGAATTGTTATTAAAATTTAAAGCATAAGTGAAAATTCTTTTATCTTCTAAGATTAAATCTTTGAAAGTGAATATTAGATAAATCTTAAGTCTTATATAAGTCTATTTAATCTTATTAAGCCTATCTTAAATGAATCCTGAAAGTTTTTATTTTATTTGCGATTAGAGGTAAGTCTATTTATTTTAAAATGTAATTCATTAATAATAATATTTGTTTTAACGCACTTAAAATTACAGTAGAGCGAATTAGTTCCAAATATGGCTTAAAATATATTCTTTACGATTCCATGATTTTACAGAATATTAGTTACTGAGTTAAACATTTTATAATACATTTAAGAGCAAAATTGGAAAATCCTGTGACAATTCCTCTCGAATTTGAAAGTGTTGTGCCGATATTCAATTTTCATGACTAATATAGTAGCAGACGTTTACGGCACTTGAAGTTATTGATTACGACTAAGATGAAAGCAACTACATGATATTGCTCTGACTCGCCGATGATATCAGTTGATATAACAACTAAATCAACTATTTTATTCAGAAAGGCAAGCTCCAAATATTTAAATTTAAATTTTGGTTTTGGGTGCATTGAAACAGTGCTGAATAGAAGGGAAGACTATTCTAAGCAAACTGAATGAGGCAAAATGTTTTCAAATTTAGGTTTCAAATCAGAACTTCTAAACTGTAAGAATTTATATAACGTACTTGTGCCTATTTTATAATAACAATTTCAGAAACTTGAGAAACTAAAGATATCTTTGCACTCGAATATCTTCTCTCAAAGACGGTGCATCAATTTGATGTTTTACTGATTTATTTGTAATGTTGATAATCAAAATACCAACTGAGTGGTAAGAAGATATCAGATGAGGGGTACGTCATCTGAAAGTTTGGAGGAAATTCGGCTAAAAATAATTATATATATATATTTATTTTTCGGAGCAATAAGCAAGCCCTTGTATTAGATGAATAATTATGAATCTAATTACTTTTCCGAGTGAAAAGGGTTAATTAATAATTCTTAAAGTATTATAATCGAGTTTTCAGACATTTATTTCATCTTTGATAGCCATGAAAAAATATCTTTCAATGAAATCATAGAACTTAATGATGATTAGTTTGATTGTCTGAAAGATGATTCGTTTTTTTTTTTTTTTTTTTTTTTTTGTCGTCATCATGATGCAGCGCCAGCTTCGATATCTTCAAAACGAGGTCGATTTTCCTGCTGTGATAGTCACATAATACTGACATAACACGAACAAATTTGCGCTGTGATGTTCCTTTGTTCTTTAGAAGAAATGCAGTCTATTCTAAGGTCAAACTGAAGCTACACTTCAAGTGTATAAATCGAACAAGAATTTATCTCTAAGACTCTTCAACGCATTATCTAATTAAACGTTTGAAATGTGATTTTGACTGAGAAAATTTCAAGTTATCCGTTAGAGAAGAAGATTATTTAATTCAGAATTATTGAGCAATATATTCGAAAAATGAGAATTTAGAATTGGCAGAATTTGAGTAAATCTGAATTAAAAGTTTCTCGAACAATTTCTCATACTGTAATGCAATATTTAAATCTTGATGCTTACATTATATTTAATCCTGAACTTTACAGCGATCAAAGACTTCTATATACATTTATCTTAAAATTATAAAAAGACATGAAATTTGATGCTGTGTTTAAGACTGGTCAGAGGTTTGCTAAATTTGACTATTTACCAATAAAAGCTACGAAATGTTCAGTTCTGGCCAATACATTGTTAGAAGATTACCAAATTTGTTTAATTTGTCAGTGCAACAATAGTCACATAATATTCGATCCTGAACTTTGCACTGGTCAGAGCTTTTTCAATCTTGTTTACATTACCGGTACAAAAAAATCATCTATCAGACCATAAATGATCGAAAGTGGGCATAAAAAGTTTGTTCACTAAACTAGCAATATTAAGCAGTAGCTTAATAGTTATACAAGACTTAAGGAATATAATAACAATAATACAATAGAAGAAACATCTTAACTTTGAAGCTATTTTTATATATTTTATGTTCAATATTCCTTCATAATTCAGTTCCATCTGTTAAAGAAGATTGTTTCTTTTGTTATAAAGCAATTACTTTTCGGTTTTATTCTTATTTCTACAACACTGAGTTATACCCGTCATTTTTTTTCATTTACAAGTTTTTTTTTAAATCTTCTTTCTTTTACGAAAGTAAGAAATTTAGTTTGGATCTGATGAGTTGGATCTATCTATAGAAATATAAATAACAAGAAAGAAGGAGTAACAGAAGTACTTTCGCCTCGTTACTTTTTTTCCCTCGAAACTTTTTATTCTTTAGTTTTAAGAGGTAACAATCTGCTTTTTAAGAGGTAACAATCTGCTTGTCTTGAATTTCATCTCGATATTAAGAATGAAATAACCATCCAGAATTAACATTTTTCTCTCGGGTGCATCACTGATTTCACTTTTTATTTTATTTGTATTCTTTATTTCTTTTTGCTTCTTACTTTAATTTTCCAGAACTATTTTTGTTTCATTTCTTGATTAGGATAAAAATGAAGAAATTCCTAACAGTAGAGGGAAATAAGTTTCCCGAAACTAGCTAACATTTTTTGCACTGTCTTCAAAGGGAAAATTAGGTAGTTTTAAATCAAATTCTAGGGAGGAGGGAAAAAAACGACAAGAATAAAAACGCACAAGCCCGCGTTTGTCCGTCCGTGAAAATTCACACTAATGAGATATTTTATGAAGTGAATCTCACCTCGTTTCTGTTCAAGGCTCTTTGTGAATATAGTTTTCATTTGTCGCAAAGCAGCGAACTAATGACATGATATAAGAGTCTGACGTCATTAGATGGTTGAAGAAAACCACACAAAGGCTTTACGACCTAATTAAGATGATTGGCATTTATTTTTGTTCCTATTCTAAGAAATGTGCTTAGTGGTGTTGTAAATGCCAAGAGAAAAGAGTACATTTTTGTGAGATGAGTGTTTTAATTTTTTCCGAGGGATGTTGGGGGTGTCTTTGGAAGAAAAATCTCTGTGCCATTCTAGGTGTCAAATGGCTTTAACATGTCGAGTGATTTAAATAAAAGATATTTCCGTTGCTGGCACATTACAAGCTTTCACAATAATTTTATGCTGCTTTCAGTAACTTTTAAGAATTCATTTTGGTGCTGAAAGGTGAAAGAAGTGATTGAAGTTAAGTATAGGTTGTAAAAAATTTCACAGGAAGTCACTACCTGAGAAAAAATTATAGAATGGATCACAATCGAATATTGTACTCTTATCCTTCTGAAAACGTGATTCCGATCTCTAAACAAAAAATTATTCATATTTTGGATGATAGGGAAGAAAATGCCGCTATTATGCACGCAAGCTCGTGATTTTTTGAAAAAGTACGTGTATCAACTTTTGTTTTTTTGAGAAAATGTAAAATTATTAACTTGCACTTTTATTACTGTTATCATATGAATTTGTTATTGATAGTTCAATAATTTTAGTCGCAACTTCTCTCTGTATTCCACTTGATTGCCCGACCAGGTTTAATAGCAAATGTATCTATCCCTTCAAAAAGCAAAATTATTCATCGAGGAATTGTCATAGTAAAATGACCTCTGTACAAACATTTTACCAGCTGAAATGTCCTGAGGGCGGCAGAAACATTTGTATATCACTAGAACTCATCTGGTTTCAAGTGAGAAACGCTCACTTTAATTTAATCTAACGCAAGACTAGTTAGTCTGAGGTTTAAACTAATTTAGTTACATAGCCACAAAAATAGAATTTTAGTAATTAAAAAAATTGCTTCCTTTATTCATTATATAAGCAAAGGAATTTCAAATTTTTAATTTTATAGAAATTACTATCACAGTAGCTGCTTTTTATCCTTATCGAAGGAAATGTGAATTATTATTTTCTTTTTCTGAAATTGAAATCACATATTCAAGAAACTATGTGCATCAAATGTAGTTGTGATTCGGTATGTAATTTTTTCAAATGAGGTGCCTAAATGACTCCTGTTTAATAAGGATCACCCTCTTTTTTTAAATCAAGATGTTTGTTGTTGTTGTTTTGTTTGTTTATCTGTGATAATTTCTATAATTGCACTATTTATTGTAGAATTGTGGTTTCAGTTAAGTTATATTGTTTGAAAAGAAAGCGGTCTAAGTATTGTGAATAACAGTTTCTGAATTGAAAAGGAATCATTTTTTAAATGCAAATATACAATTGATTTTTTTTTAAGAAAAGCAACTATATTTATTTTTTAAATTTTACTTTCTCTTTTTAATCATTAGCAACTGAAAATAAAATAAACAAATGTGTAATTGTAGATATGAAATGTAATGTGGAAAGAAAATTTGGAAAATAACATATAGAATTCGATTTTTACTGCTTTTCAACAGTTTATTTTTAGTTTTTGTTTATTTTTAACAAAAAGTTTGTTTTCTTTCCTATTTCGAAAATAACACGAGATCCACAATTACTAAACTGAAGAAATGAATAAATCAAACAGATGATCTGTACATTAAAAACAATGGGAGTTTTTTTTAACTGGTCCTATTCAAAGAAATGGGCTTAGTGTCGTTATAAATGTAAAGTGAAAACAGTAAATTTCCGTTGAGAGATTTAATTTTTTTTTTACTCATGGTGGAAACGTTTTTCAAAAAAAGACCTCCGAGCCATTTTAGATGTCAAGTAATTTTATGCTAGTAATTTAAATGAAAGAAGTTCCCGACGCCAGTCGTTATATAGATGATATTTCTCCCGTGATAGTTTTATGCTACTTCCAATATCTTTTAAGAAATCATTTTGGAGTTTAAACATAGAAGTGACTCAAATGATGAATTTTTATGAAACAAAATATTTATCATATTCTTTTTATGCTTATGTTTATTTTTTTCAGAGCCTCATAGTTTAGCTGCATTCTATTGTATGGTAAAAATGCTTAAAAGTTGAAAGAAACAGCTTCTGAGAAGAAAAATAGAATAAAATAAGCTGGCTGAACCAGTATTTTTCCTGAATAAGCAAAGGGGTTTAAAATATTTCCAGCTGTTTCTTGTTTCGAAAAGATATTTATTTATTTTCTTTCCACTCATTAGCAACGAAAAATATAATCTAGAAACGTTTAATTGTGAAAAAAAAATAACGTCGCCGGAAAAAAAATTAAATATTATTTGAAAAAAAAAGTTCAAATTCAACCACTGGATCCATATTTTAACTTTTTTTTTCTAACTACTTTATAGATTCAATGAGAATAGACTATAGACCCCCCCCCCCAGTTAGAAAACTAAAAGAATGAATAGATGAAAAGGATATTTCTTATACAGATTATTAAAAGGAAAAATATTTAATTGTTGTTAATATCAGAAATTTGCGTATTCGCTTTGCGACTGATATGGAAAAAGACTTTATTTCTCCAAGTTGATGAATGTTTATGAATGTTTGAATTTTTCCTCATTCCTTTATAAATTCGTATATTTTCTCAAATCCATTAAAGACGAGGGATAGTGTTGCGAGCATTACATGCATTAAATTTATACTATAATTAAGTAAAATGCTTAATTTTGTTGAATATCTTTTAAAAATTCCTTTAATGTTGATTTCATGGTCTTTTGTCTAACTGAAAGCTACTCTTGAATTAATAATTTGCTATATTTTGGCAAAATAAGTTAAAAAATTTAAGCTATGTTTTTAGGATTACATTAATTTTTGTAGCAAATGTATACGAAATAGGGTGTATTAATTTCAGACGATGGAAAGAATCGCACTGAAAATAGCTTAAAACACTGGAAAGGAAGGGAAATACGAATCAATATCATAATTATATTTAAGTAGATGAAAATTTATAATTAAAATGAGCATTCAGAAAAGAATGTGATTCTCCTTATCATAACGTTAAACAGTTTTTTAAAGTTTTGTGAATATATTATATTAATAGAATTCTCATTTTTTATACATGGTTTATCATTTTTATTATTATTATTGATTTCCAAACCATAAACAGAGTAGTTATTATATGCATGTATTATTTGCATGATGCAACTTTTTTTTTAACAAATATATCTTATAACTTTAAACGAGCAATTCTTACATATACATAAATTTATTTCATGCATCTCGAAAAAGGCTCTAACGATTTAGAACAAATTTTATATTTAAATAAGATTTTGTTTCTTAAGTTTATCTATATAGGTGTCTTTCCTGAATAAATGCGATCTTGCGCACATAAAAAAACACCATTGTTTCATAATTAATTATTAGAATAAGTAATTCAACTTCCTCTCCAAATGTGGGCAATACAGAATAGTGGTCAGAGCAACATTCAGTTGACGCGTCTGTTGCCGGTCCTTAGATCGAATAGCGCTTTTTGCTTACTTTTTTTACTTATGTATTTATATTTAATATTTTTGCCTTTTTAAGTTTATCTATATAGATGTCTTTCCTGAAAAAACTAGATTTTACAGATAAAAAACATATAACATTTTTTTTATATAATTAACTATTAGAGCCTTTTTCTATCTGCTCTCATGCTGACGATGTAATATAGCGCCATCTCGGAACTGATTTCCCCATGATAAAATTGAGTGTAAGCTCGAAAATATTTGTAATGATAGATAAATTGCAAAATGAATACTGTAATATGGCAGATTGCTTCGAATAACATGTTGAACTACGTGTATTCATGATTTTTTTTATTTAAATGACCAATTCATATGTAGGTAAGATTGGAAAATATTCATACGTACTCTTCAAAAAAAAAGTCCAATTTTACAAAAAAAAAAAAAAAAAATGGCGAGAGAGCCTCGATTTTCCTTATATTGTATTCAAAAATGAGATTAGTTTTGAATAAAGATGTCGGACTTCATATTCTATATATGATGTCTTTAAAGTTATTATTTTAATTGAAATCCATATAATATTCTTCTAAAACTAGACATTTCTTTAAATTTCACCAATCAATTATTTTTTAAATTAATTTTTGGAATTCCATGTTATTGATAGTCCTCGAAAAATATCGTAGTTCTGTTTTATAAAAAATTACATTTCAGTTCTCAGTTTTCTTCCAAGAAGTGGATCAATATAGTTTTTATTAATTTACCACATCGGTCTGTCTCCTTCACTTACTACAAAATCATTTTTCCAAGTATCAAAAGGATCCCAAGTATGAAACGATAAGGTTCAAAACGTGGAGTTTCAAGAATACACGTTTTCATTTAATTAAGAGTATTTTGTAGAATTAAATTACATTTACATATTTTTAAGAATATATTTCGTTTTCATGCCCATATATTTCTTTTTATTATTAATATTTTTAATAAGATATACTAGTTCAATAATGGTATTTATCTTCTGAATAGAATTATTCGAAATTAAACTAGATAACAGTTATTGAACTCATTACCGTAGATACAAGGGGAAAGAAAGTTCGCTAACTGATCTAAATAAAAAAAATCTGCCAATATTTTGATGAGAATAATCAAGATGCTGTTCCAAGTACTAATTTTTAGAACTGGAAAACAAATCCATGTTTTGGCTGAACGCCTAGCGCAGCAAATTTATAGTTTAAGCAATTTGGCGTTTAACGTCACATCACTGCTTTCATTCCATCAAGAAATAAAGGAAAAGTATATGTTTTATCGATGTTTTCAAATCTGAGCGTTACGGCAATTTTGTAAATTGCTGAGCTTTTCTTAGCTTGCGTGACAGACACTATAACCGAAGAAGTACTGCATTCACGTGAATCCACGTAAGTAAGCTTCATGTTGCATTAAAATCACTTTGCAGATTGCAGACATTCGGAGAAAAGAAGAGCTAACTTCCAATCTTTTTTTCAACAGAATCAGATATTTTATGCCTGGAGCAACTTTAATATAATATATATCAATCTAAATCACCATTTAATATCAACTAAAGATTAGTCTTGAATCAGAAACTAAAGTTTTGATTTTTCTCCCATTTCCAGTTCTATAAAAATTTGTAAGAAATATGAGGTATTTTATCTATAGGCCTTACAAGTTTCATTTCTTATAACGATGCACATCTATAAGTTTAGATAGTTTTTCGATGCTTGGACATAATATTGTACAAGTTTAATATAGCATATGTTGTCACTTTGAACAGCTTTAATCATTAATTCGTGTTTAAGGTTTAATAAATATCAATCAAAATAATCACAATATCAATTTAAAAAAGGGTATAAAAATGTGAAGTTTTACAATGCGTAAGCATTAATTTAAGAAGAAAAGAATAAGCTCTACTTAAATTTAGAGATTGATTAATTCTTACTGCTTCAAATGATTTTGAAATCAATAAATGGTAGACAATCAATCAAATATATGATTCGTAATACATATATATATGATTCATATATATTCGTGATACATATATGTGATTCTGGTGACAAAACTATTTGCCCTTATGAGTTCTTTTTTTAATTATTGCATGCTCAAAAATATAAACTGATAGACAATTCTACGGGTTTGATCCACATTTATAATTGTAGTGATAAAATTAAATGCCCTTCTAGCTTGTTGCATTTTTCATTTATTTTATTCAAACAGACTGATAAGCGGATACAATTGCAAGTGTGCTTATTTTCTGACTAAGAATGTCTAAAATGTGAATATTAATTCAAAACTCAAGGTGAAATTTTTTTGACATTTTAAATACTTTTTCTACTTCATATACGAGGAATTAAAAATGAAATGTGCTTGAAAGAGATGGAAAGTCTCAAGATTTGCCATGTTATTTGTGTATGAATTGTTCTGTAGTACATTTACTAAGACAGTAAATTTGGTGTTATTCAAGTCTTCTAGAATTCCACTTTTAAAGAATTCAAGCAGTGTGCTAAAAAGTGTTATTCGACCGAAAGCGAAAGAACCCAAAATATGCCATGCTGCTTTTGTATTAAATTTTCAGTGGGACATTTCTTTGAAAAGGTTATAGCGCGAAAACAGATTACTACATAAAGGGAGCAAATTCACAGAAAAAGAATACGCGACAAAAGTCTACCTACGCAAGATGCATCAAGTTGCTTTAAAATTATTTTAAGACTGTATGAAATTCAGAGAAACACCTCTCTGTTTTCTTTTTAGGACATTTTATTCCTGGAAACAGCCCTTTATATTTATTTATAGAAATAATCATTTAATATCAACTAAATACCAGAGGCTCAAGTTGCAAGCAAAAGGTTTTTCTTTTTAACATTCTTATGCGATAAAAATCTGTCGGAAATATGAAGTTCTTTATTTTCGTTGTTTCTCCACATTTAGGAAAAGATACAAAAGTTAATTAGCTCAGAACTTGTACTTGAGATACTAGATTCTTTTATTGAGTGAAAGAAATAAATCCGGAGAATAACATGATGTTGAAAGAGAAGAGTCGAACAGAAAAATAAGGGGACAGTTTGATGGGCGAGTCATTTTGTGTGGCAAAGGGCAAACCAAGAAAACTTTTTTTTGTGTAAGGGTAATTGATATTCTTGTGGACCTTCAGATCGATAGAGAGATGCGATCAACAAATAACATCATAGACATCTTTAATTAACGTGGCAGGCTCTGTTTCTTTACTACTTCAGGGTTAGATTTAGATTCAAATCAAAACTTGGGTTATTACTTTTTCGGAAAGAATAAAATATTCGTTTCGTCTTTTAATTTATTTTTCCACAATTATAGCGCACGTCAAACATTTATTATGTAATTAGGTTGAGTTTAATTACTTTTCTCAATTTAATCTATTCAGAACAGCTGGGTATAGTATCTTCCATTTGATTTCTTGTGACCATGTCATTATTTAACTACAGACAATAAGATGCTCAAATTTAACGAGTTTGGTGATCCGTCGTTTTTTCTTTTACTCCCTCGGTATGTTTAAATAAAGCAATTATTATTAAACAAATTAAAAATAAGGGGAAGGGAAGCTTTTCCTTTAATAAAATTTAAAGTTGGCATTGATTGTTGTTTTCCCTGCTATTTCATCCATGTAGTCCAGATATTGCACCAGAGTAATTTTTTTTTTCGCCTACAAGATAGTACAATTTTCGTACTTCTAAATAATTACAGTTTCAATTAGATCGCGTAGCTAATCTGTGGGATTTCTGATCACTCTATATATTGAATCATGCTCTTGTCTTATTAAACCTCTGTGTTAGATTGCATGCTTCATAACTGATGATAGAAGATAAGAATAAGTAAACCTGGTCATTTGAAAGGGACTACCATAGAGCTGAGATACTTATAGAGGAAGTGCAACCCTACTTTGGTGTAGGACAAGATAAAATCACGTGTCTTGCGGACAGAATTTGTGTTCACTGTAACCGCATTCTCCGTTCCCCATTATATTTCAATGGCAGATTTTTTCTCGCTTTTAACTGTTGGATTTTAAAACCTATTTAAGCCATTGTTAACTATTGCTGTGCAATTGGATGCAAAGAAAAAGCTTCTATAGATAGTCCTGTATCATTTCACAGATATGTACAATGAACATTTTCTGTTTATACCCATTTTAAGTCAATTTAAAATTTCGTACCCTCCATCACTCAGTGATTTTGGTGTTAAGGCTGAATAATATTTCATAGTTTGGTTTAGTTATTGTATTAAATTTATTTAATTTGTTATTAAGCTTCATTTAAACTGATGTAACTGCATTATATTTTGTTACTTGCTTTATTTTAATCTCGAATGTGTTGCAAGTGCTTGGCTGCAAGCTTGGCGTGCTTTTTTCTCGCCAATACAAGTGTTTACATAAAAACACTATTGGTAATTGGTAATGGTAAAAAAAACACTATTGACCGATTAATAATTGTGTATTTATTTTAGTGCAAATAAAGTTCCTTATTATTTCCAATATGTTTTTTTTTTTACCATAAACATTCGAATCGTATTATACCGTAAAAGATATTAAATCATCATTGTGAATGAAATCGTGAAACTAAAACGTTTTATTGAAAATGTTATATAGTAAAATTTCATAAATGTGCTAGCAGTAATTGCATGACTTTATAAATTTTAATTAAGATCTAAAAAGAAACTAGTGGATATTCTAAAGATAGACTATTAAAGAAAGAAATGATATCTTTACAGATAAAAATTTTGTCTGAATGTTAACTTTATTAATAATTTGCGATATGCACATACCCTAAAATCACCGTTTTCGTAACAATTTCGAATTTCCTTATTATTTTGTATTAAATAGACAAATTTAAGATTCCAAAAATGATTTAATTTTGTTTCTGCGGAAGTTAGAAGCAAAGTTACCGCCAACACTATAAACCAGAAGCGAAATATTTAAAACTGATATTAACAAGGAGAAGGCATGAGTTTTAAAATTGAGTTCGGAATGAGATTTTGTATAATGATAGTATACATTTAGAATGTTTATTAATGAAAATATTAAGACTCAATAGACAACCTTAAAACTTTCAAATTAGCTTATATACTAATAATGTGTTAGCCGAACGAGCGCTCGAGTAGTGTAGTGGTTAGGGCACTGGCGTAGACTTCAGGAAACCTGGATTCGATTCTGAGCTAGCGATTTTTTTTTCTCTCTCTCTCTCTCTCTTTCTAAATTATTTCAAAATAATTTAACAGTTTTAATTAATATCTTTTTCATTTTTTATGCAAAAATAAATATTATTCAGAATATTCAAGGAAAAAAAGACCTGGGTCACTTTTATAATCTGCTTTTATTATAAAAAGTTTTTTTTATCTGTATGAGATAATGATAAAAGCCTTTGAACATGTAATGTAAAATTAAAAGATGTTTTGGGGTAATGAAAAGAAATAAAATGTTTACTTAAAGAAGAAAAATACTCACTTTTAATTAATGCACAAAAAAAGTAAACATAATTTAAATCAATAAACTCGGCTAATGATGTAAAAAAGAAAACATTATTTTCGATACCAGTTTGCTTAGTTTTCAAAGAATGAATATATATATATATATATGTAATGATATTTCAACTCTAATTTCAATTTAATTAATTTTCAAGATTTTATCTTAATTTAGCCCATAGTAACTTTATTCTAAAATATTCTCCTATTTCGTGATCCAATTCCACTGTCTCTACTTAATTAATTCAAGAGAAGCTTTGTTGAATTGCAGAGTCAGCTAAAAGTCTAACTTTCCCACGCTCGGCGTGAAGGGGTAAAAAACTGTCCAGTAAGCACATTCTTTTTAAAAGATCCCTGTGTTTCCCTTACATGTGATTGACATGCGTCAGAAATCCCTATCAGAATCTTAATAATATATTAGTACTGTAAAATTATATTTTCCCTATCCATACTCAATGTTATATAAGACGAGGGATAATTTATTTCATCCCTGCGTCTTCCCCATTTCTGTTTTTGCAGCGCGCTGTGGCGGACGTGCCATGTCCGCGCCTTCTTGTAAATAATCATGCTTGCCTCCCGGAGAGAATAAATCGAACTTTAAAAATTAAAAAGTCTCTTCACTGTCTTCAAACTGCATTTCTGCTCCACAACAAATAATGTTACATATATATATATATATATATATAATATAAATTATTTAGGAAAGATTAACCGGAAATGAAAACCGACCGGACCCAATGTCGGGAAACAAAACGTTGCGCGGCAGTTTTTGAGTATGCCAAGATTTGCGATATGGCACCAAAAAAGGCCAGATTTCTCACACGTGACTTGGTTCATGTTGCGTACACTTGTTTAGACTAGAAACAAGCGACTGGCTTCCTCCATTTATATCAGCTCTATGGGGACTACAGATCTTGTCTTGGATGATTTGAGAATAGTAGATGCGCTTCCTTGCGTCTAAGCATAAATTAAAAGTAGTTTTAAATTAATGCTATAACCTTTTTTAATAGTAACTTTAAAATTTCGTTTAATCCATAATCAAAATCATTTATACTGAACATATTTTCAGTGCAACGGATTTCATAGAAATGTATTAGGTAAGTTTTCAAATATTAGCACTCAATCCATATATTTTTGTAGAGATGATATTTTTATTTTATTTAAAATTATGGGCTCTTTCTTTTTCACCTTTTCTAAGTTTTGAACCAAACACGGTTCAAAACTTGTGAAAAATTCATCTCAATTTCAGATACAATCCTTTTATATACTGAAAGCATAAAATCGTAATTAATTCTTTGCACTTGGGAAAGTAATTCGATGCATAATTCATCTAATACAAGGAATTGTTGTTTGCTCTGAAAAATAAATATACATAATTGTTTTAAGTCGAATTTCTTCGAAAAATTAATCTACATCTTTTTTGCATTCTGTAGGCGTTTTTAACTATCAAAATTGAAAAATTAATAAATAAAACATCAAAGTTGTACACCGTCTTGAATGATGAGTGAGAGACACCATTTGAGTGCAAAGAGTTAAATCAACATTCATTTTTTGAAAGTTTTTTTTTTTTCATATTAATTTATTTGAGAATATACTTATAGCAAATGTCTTCGCAGATATTTTAATTTTTCATATATTTGTTTGTAAACAACTGTAATTAAATTTAATGAACAGAATAAAGAGAAACGAAGTTAATATAAGTATACTATAGAAAACAAGAGATGAAATCGCAAAAATGTATAATAACAAAAGTCGCCGTTAAAAGAGATCTTGGCAATACTAGAACCGAAAACAAATCAATAAATACAATGAAAGCACAGAAGATGGAATATATAAAATTTGAATGATAAAAAGCACCATGCAGAAATGAATGATGTAGAGTTTGAAACCACAGAAAATTAACTTTTATTAACCACTTAACTGTTTTGCCCGAGTGCCATACGTGCAACGATTTATCGAATTTTAATAGTTGTAAACAAAAAATAAACCATTCATAACGATTATAATTCAATATTAAAATTACTTCGAACGCAGAGATAAGTCAAGTATTCAATGGATTTCCATTTGAATCAAAATAAGAAAATATTCCCAAAATAGAAATGTCATCTTATTAGATAGTAAAGAAAATAAAACAGTTAAGTGGTTAATAAAGGTTTGATTTCGTTCATTAGTTTTAGCTGCAGATGTCTTTAAAACAGGGAAGGTTATTTCATAACCACTTTATATCTGTCGAAATTAAATATCCAATAAGAAATATAAATATTTTGATATCGACCCATTCAGAGACTTAAATCCAGTTTATTAAAAACGCGTGAATAAAGTTGGTTGAATAATGGTGAATGGCATTTATATGTATAGACTATTTATGTATACTGGCATTCATATTGCAAAATATCTACATTCTTTATTTTTTAATTTTATTCCTTATTTTATGACATTAAAATAATAGCGTAGTTGTATAATTCTGTAATAAATGTAGCATCGCTGTAATAATGGTAATAAGCTTTGATAAAATATTCGAAAATTTTAAATATTGAAATTTAGTGATGTCGGCTTTTTTTCATTAAATAAAATATAATCTCGTACACTCTACAAATGTTTCAAATTTTAAAAGCTCTTTTATAAAGAACTTATAGGCCTTCATTTAATAAAAGTTTAAAATCACTTATTGTTTTTTTTTACATTTAAAAGTGTTTTTCTCGGTAAGAGATTTTGCGCGTTTTTGGTTAATATTTATGTAATATCGTTAAAAACTTTAAAAAAATTTTATTAAAAATTTTAATCCTTCTTTTTATAATAAAATTAAAAGAAACTATTTTGAAAATTTCGGGTTGTTTTCCAGAATATGTTAACGTATGGAATTGAAACTTTGCTTGATTTTTCAAGTTATAAATTTTGATTTTGCCTTTGATAGGAAATTAGAAAGATTTTTTAAAAAAATCTTCCAAACATTCTACTACCTCCATATAATATTTGTGTTGAAATAATTACTGAGAGTTTGAAATCATTATTTTGTAAAACGTTCTTTGTATTTTATATTTAAATCAATCTAACGTTCTTTTTTCCATTTTAATTTAGTTTCATAAAGTTGAAATATAGAAAAAAGATTAGATTTATATTCCATTTATATTTGGTGAATATTTTAGAAATAGTTTGTTTAAAAAATCAAAATTAAATATTTTAAAATGTCTTGTTTAAAAAATCATCCCTGAAGTTACTTGCATACCTAAAGACAACATGAATCATTTGCCGCTCCCAAAATTGTTAAATAGAAACGTATGATACGGATGTTTCTCATAGATTTTAGCTACAGCTACCAGCATTCTGAAGGGGCATAAATATTATATGCTGTTGTTTATAATTTTTAAAATAATTCTTCAATTTAAAGCACTAAAATATTAACCCTCTAACCAGAGCACTTCAGAAATCACGTTTCAATTATATAAAAGAATATATAACCCGCTATGTTATTAGAAATTGTGATAAATGAATCACAATAGGGCCTTGCAATATCAGATTGTACTTTGATATTGTAGGTTTGTATATAAATAGCATCAAAATTATTTGGACCCATTCCATATTACAAGTAAACAACGATAAAAAGCACCCTACGACTGAAGGATTTAGGTCAATGACGATGATAATAAATATAAAAGATCTATAAAAAGAGAGAGAATTAATTATACACAATTATTTAAACCAAGACCAAAGAAATATTTATTACCTTAACATTTTTATCCGAAAAAGCATCGTATGCCATAAAAGAACCCACCACATTTTAGTTACAGCCCCTGATATTCTTAAAGCGTAGAAATATCGCATCGAGTTCTAGATCAAAGTGTTGCTTGTCCCTGCCCCAGTATAATTTCTCTATCGCTAAGGCCTTTAGATTCTTTTCACATATCGACGGCCATTTATCTTACTGGAATAAGTCGTTATCTATCTCAGCTACGAAGGAAGTGCTATTGGTTCTAAAATTTCATCAATACATCGGCGTGCTGTTAAATTTCCTGCAATAATTACTAGACGAGAGAGGCTATCTTAGCGTATCGATCTCTACGCTATAATGTCCCGTGTTCGAGCAGCGTGCCATTCAACCCAATATTTCATGGATTGTCTCGTTCGTCACGTCATCCCCACATGTGTATTCGGCCATTGTCGGATCCTAAGCAAAAGGGGAAATCATCACTGAAGACGGCATTTCGCCATTCTGCATCACAGGTTACTCAAGAATCCAATCAATGACGGCTTGAGGTCAGCGGTGAGCAATGCAATGGAGGACGCGTTTGCAACTATGCTATCATAAGTTAACTAGAAGCATTCAATTGATAATGGATTACTGGTGGCACTTATGACTACTCTTCTTGATAAAGTAGATGAAGGAATAGTTGGGGCAGATCGCCAAACTGAGTAGTCTTCGCTCGGACTAGACAACGTACGTGCTCTAGTCCCAGTTCGGAGAAAGCTGTACTGTTATTTTCTAACAAAGCGAATCCCAGGTATGTTATTGTCTTGGTAAATATAATAAGGAATATCGGCAGTATTAATTCACACTTTCGAGTCTATAAAATTTAAGTTTTTCTTTATCTTCAATAATTGAAGAATTCTAGATATTTTTTCATTTTTCAAATCGATCTGGTTGAAAAAAAATATTTTAAATAATTCGATAGGCATAATCTTTTTCGCTCGTAAAATTTAGCGTGACTCAATTTTTTATGCTATAGTTTGTTTCAGGAAATTTATGAGCGTTTTGCTAAACACTGTTTGTGAATACGAGGTAATTATAAAGCATTCATCCAGACATATTAAGTAATCAGTTATCTCAAAAGATGCGTTTAATAGAGAACTTGTATTTAATATGTAAAGAAAGATACCACATCATGAGCAAATACAAAATATAAAACGATTTCACCTGCAAAACTAGAAATTGTATTTATTAACTCTAAAATGCTTACAATCGGTTAAGATAAATAAATTATAGGCACCTGTTGTATAAAAAATTAAAGCAACTAATAAATAAATCGGATCAAAATATTGTACTTCGTAAAATATCCGTATACTTAAAATATTGTACAATAAAACCATTAAATGATACTTTTCTTATTTAAATAGACATGATAATTAATATGAATCTAAAAATTTATTTCAGTTAAATTTTTTAAATTATAATGTTTCTTACAATTTCAAATTTTTAAATGAAGTAATTTGTTTGAATTGAATCAGAAAAAACAAATTGTTTGTGCACTACTGCCACGATTTATATAATTTGTACCAGCTTGAAAAGAAATGAAACTGAATTAAACTGGTTCATTAATAGTATTGATAATATATATTGGTCCTAAAGCACTCCGAGACAATTGGCGCAAGATTAGGAATTTTTACTTGATTTTCGATTTCTGTAAAGTCCGAATAATGAAAGTTGTTGGGAACTGGTCGCGTTATTAATTACAACGCTTCAATAGAATTAGTTGATAAGAAAAGCAATTTACTGGTTCTATTTTGATATTTTTGATACAAGATGCGGGTTTTGATACAAGATACTTATTTAATTTTCGAATATTTGATGTTAAAAAAAATGAAGATTGTTGGAATCGGACCATGTTCAAATGTATGGCAGAAGTGTGACACCTGAAGGTACCTGACTTCACAATTTTCAACACCACATAATTGAGAATGGGTTAAAGTCTCCTTGGAACCCAATATTCGAACCTGATTCATCAAAAGACTGATGTGTAAAATAAAGCTATTACGACAGAAAATGAATAAATTAAATACAGATTTAATCTCTCGCCACACATATGGAATTTGTGATGATTCAAAATCGATTATAATAAACTTATGAATCCCTTATAAGCAAATATCATTTTATTATAACTGGTAGTTCGTTTTGCCTTTGAAAATATTAAAATGCTGATTTTTCAAGATTTTGTTCTAATGTATGATACTATTAGAAAAAAATCAGAAATATAATTTCACCATTTTAATGACCACCAAATACTTGAGAATACAGAAAATAAAGCAAAGCAAGTTTTCTCATAGTTTTAGTATCATATGTATTGGGTTGTTCGGAAAGTAATTTCGTTTTTTCCCAACAGAAGATTTAATTATATTTTTTGCATCCAACTTCACATTTAAGCCGTATAATTTTTATATGCTTTGAGAGCTCATACAGCAAGACTTGTGTGTGAAAAATTCCAATTAATTCTACGCAGTAGTTTTTGGTTGGTGCCCTTTTAAATATGGAGAGCGATAAGTAGCATTTTCAACATATCTTACTGTTTTACTACAGAAAGGGTAAAAATGCTGTTCAAGCTAGAAAGAAATGGACCGATGTGTATAGAGAAGGTGTGTTGACAGTACGCCAGTGCCAGAACTGGTTCGTTAAATGTTTTAGACGGTAAAACCTTCACCTCAAATGAGGTCAAAAACCACCTCGATCAGTTTTTTGGCAGCAAAGACCAAAAATTTTATGATCGTGGAATGATGCTACTACCAGAAATATGGCAAAAGGTGTTAGACCAGAACGGCCAATATATAATTTAATAAAGTATTTGTTTATTATACGAAAACTGTCTTTCATCTCCACAAAAAAAAAAACCCGAAGTTACTTTCCGAACAACCCAATACTATTAATTTTTGCAATGTATGCGTAAGTTAAAATATCTCTATTATTCATGGAAATAATGAAAGAGATTCTTAGTTCGTTGCTGTATAAATCAATCTTAACAGCAGTCCAAAGATATGCTTCCATCCCAAATATTACCTCTTTTAATACTTCCTACATTCATTAACTCCTCTGAATCTTGCTTTCCTTATATAAAGCAAATTGAATTTCGATTTCAACAGCATTGAAATAGTTTTCCAATCAATGAACTATCAATCACTAAAGTTTATTTCAACAAACCTAATTTCCAAGATCCTTCTTCCGGAGAAGGAAACCTTGAGTTATTTGAAAGGAGTTTCATTCGCCTTCATTAATAAGAATCAACAAATAAGTTTATTGCATTTCTGTTACAGATATGTTTAGGATTCGAGTTCTTATTCATGTTTCAGAATAAATGATTCGATTATGTCGGCTCCCCTGACGTCATAGTCACATGATAAAGGTAGCTATCCATGTTAAAGGTAGCTATCCATACTTAAACTATGTTGTGTTGCAATGTTATTCCTTTATCTTCCAGTAAGTTTCATATTGAATTTCAAAGTTACAATACACAGCGCAATACTTTACTGTGTCAAGTGACTATATATTGACTGTATTATTTCTTTATACTACTATGATACTATGACTGATAAAGGATTAGGGATAAATAAGGAAATGTGAAATTTCAAATTTAGAGGCAAATTGAAATGTCTGCGAAGAAGATACTTGGAGGAAAAGCAAAATATTCTTTCATTTATAATTGATATTTTAATAAACAATACATTAAGAAAGACGGGAAAGCATTAGTTAAAATGGAACAAAACAGAAAAAAATGCAACATGAAAGTTATAAATTTTCAACCAAATGTTCTTAAATTATATCAAACAAATATTATTCATTTATAAGATATTTTAAACTCAAAGGATGTATTCTTGATATCGGTTAATGCCTAAAAAGTTTGCAATGGCAAATTTCATTTGAGTGGTTAGCACTGAATCTTAGATTTTTAAACTCTCTTATTTAACTTCCTTACTTCCTTTATGTTCGTAAATATGGAATTTTTTAAATCTATTTTTCACTCTTCCCTTTCCTTCCTATGATATATATCTTTGAAAGTTTCTCGGGGAAGGTGTTGCACCTTTGTTTTGCCATTTAGTATTTGCATGCGTGTGTGGCCAATTGGCATGCTTTGGTTGTTCTCAAATCACCACAGAGCACTTCATGAATCCTAATATTATTATAATGTTTTGTTGTATCTATTAAAAAAAATTAAAAAGTAAACTTTTCTTCATTATTATCTTGATTCTTATATTTTTACTACCTTATCTGTATTTAATGTTAAGATGTGCATTATAACTCTGAAATATTGTACTATGCTTTATGTCAAGGTAGGGTTAGTCCTACTGCTCAATTAACCTTAAACAGTATTCTTCACAACCATTTCCATGGAAACATATTGCTATAGTCTGGAACAAATGACATGTTTTTCCTCGTGATATCCCAATAAAGTTAACATCAAATTTCGTAATTTGTTTTGAAACCTAACATCAGTCCAAATTATTGAATATAGGCTTATTTTATAATTTCTAAATAATTTTGTTAAGAAAGAAAGAAACTATTCTTTAGGTTATTAAGAATGTCAAAACTGGCAATAATAATTATTATTACTATGTTTAACTATTAAAAAAATAGTAAAATGAATAATCTCTTCTTTTCTAAGGTATAGCATAGTATTTTACCTTGGGAAACTTGTAAAGACGAGAAAAATATTATACCATTTTTAAATGAGGTATTATCAATCTAAAATTTTGTAGTGCTAATCAAAAGTTTCTTAAATGATTCGCTAAAATAGAATTTGCATCGCAACATTTTAAACTTTGCCGGAATAAAAAAAAAAGGAAACTTCCAAAAGTACAGCAACTTCTTCTTTATTTATGCATTCTCGATGACAGTACGCCATTAAAAAATGTTCAGATTTTAATTATCAATTAATCTACTGAATTAAATTTTTAGAAATGATACACATAAGGTCATCTAATAGAAAAAATTTTAAAAAGCAGAAGGTCACTTACTTATGAATGAATATAAATTAAAAATGAAAGTTTGAAACAAACAATATTTAAAATTTTTAAAATATCTACTTTTTCGTCTACTTATAAAAGCGTACTTTTTAGAAAAGGTTTTCAATAAATTCATTTCAATTTGTAATGGATGTGAACAATGTGTTTTTCAACTCCACACCTAAATTATGTGCTCATCATAATGCACATTGGTACATGCTGGCTTGGTTTCTTAAAATTTTTATTTTTATCGCAGAAATTCGAAGACGTGACAAATCTGGCAACAAGTTCTTAAAACAAATTCTTCAGAAATAAAAAAGGTCGTTTCATTTCAAAGCACTTCAATTAGATTTGTGAAGTAAGCTTACTGAATTAAATTAGCTTTTGCTTATATTTAATATCTCATTTATGTATATTATGTAAAGTTTCAAGAGTACTTCAATTTGAAGAAGAGTGCAGGGTGCGAAATATTGCAAATGAGGACGATAGGGAAAACCAAGACAAAAATTATTTTTAAAAATCTGAATAAGAGGACTTATTATTGAAATTAAAATAAGAAAAGATTCAATTTCTTTATGGAAAAAAATTCAACGAAAAAACAAACAATGCGAACATATATAAATGGCGCGAAAGAAGGACCCACTGTCAACAGTGAGCCAATTTCAACCAGTCATCTAAAGGTGTACCTATTGAAATGAATCAAAAATTTGCTTAGATTGTTAACTTTGAAACTCCATAAGATTTTATTTTTGACTAGACTTCGTCATTTCGAACAGCGTCCAGATGAGGAAGACAACAACTGAGAAAATATCCCGCCCTTAACTCCTAAGCAATGGAATATTTTTCGTAGCCGTTAAATTATTAGCATTAAATCGCCTGAAACCTTTTAAACTGTCAGAGAAGGATTAAACAACATCACTGAGGCGACGTTTGACCTTGATGAATTTAACTAACTTCGCATACTGTTGAGTTTGTGATGGAATCAAATCCGCAACTACTTAATCTTGCTTCCGCAACTTCAGGAAAGTCTAGTAATAAGAGGTTGAGAATAAAATATTTACAAAAAAAGGAAAGAGATTTTATGACTACAGGTAGTACCTAACAATGCCAAATAATATAATATTTTTATTGAATAAATATATTATGCGTAGCTATAAATCCAGATAAAACAAGTTATAACTACAAATACAGGCAGATAATATCATGAATTATTTATCACTTATTTGTGTGCCAAAATTTTAATGTTATGTTTAATAAAATTCTTAATGATGGCACTATTTGTGTATAGTGATACCGCAAGTAATTATTGAATTCAGATGATGTAAAACAAATTTAGTTTTATTACTGCTTCAAGTCATCATAAAATTTTTACGAAAGTCTTCATAAAAATTAAGTCGTTTTGTAAAGAATGGTACTAATTTTCGAGTAGATTTATCGGTGACGAAAGTACATTTAACTACCGTGAAATGTTTAATGCTCTTCAGATAATGCACGAAAGAAAACGAAACAAAAAAAGCGAAAATCGATGTGCAAAATTGGATAATCGAAGCTATGAGCAACGTTTTTTGAGGAACGTTTAATGAGAAAAAATTCCGATGAATAAAACAAAGGAGAAAAGGAGGAAAACATTTTACGTTCGCGTAATGACAAGGCAGACAGCTTTTTTAAAGGGTTAATTTGGAAGTTTTCTTAATTCTCAGCTCTGAATAAAGATTTGTTTCCCTTTAAACGGATTTTTGCTGATGGGTTTCACTGGTTCAATTGAAAATATGGATTTTTGTAACATGCTGTCGGATGCGCTAATTAACGAAGAATAACTGCATAAAGGAAGTTATATGACGCATCTGATATCAGTTCTTTGTCGATATTTCATAGCCATGTAAATGCAATATGTTTGACAAGTTGCTTTTCAATCAATTGACTGTAATTTAAAGAAATTCACCTTTTCAGCTGCTCATTGCCATAGAACTTGTGAATAAATAAGAATAATTTTTATAACCTGGCCTTTCCCTATTTTTACAGTTTTCTAAAAAAAAAACAGATTATTGCTGTAAAAATTTCTTAGGTGATAAAGAAAAATTATGATATGTAAAAATAAATGCATTAGAGTTCCTATTCTTATTCAAGAATGTTTATTAAAGAAGGCTTCATATTCCTCCAACCATCCTATAATATAAAATGATTTTTCGTGTTATATACCGAAACCATTCTCAACGTGCTTTCAGAATGCCGTGAAGTAGAAGGAAAATCACAATTATGAAGAGTGGAAAATTGTAATAGGACTGTCAGAATATAGGAGGGTTAAATAAGAAAAATGATTACGGAAATGACGTCACATTCAAACATTTCTTTGGGAAATTTACATCTTTATTATACTGTTTCGAATTCATTTCAAAATAATTAAGACTGAATAAATAAAACAAAAGGTAATGGAGACATAATTTAAGAAGGTTGGTTATACACAGGTTAATTATACAATTATACACAGGTTGTTCTAAAAATTTGAAATCAGCTTTAATTTTTTTATTTGTTGGAGATAACTACACTTTAAACTGCAAAACTGATCGAATTAAGGCGGGAAACTAGTTTATTTAAAAAAATATCCCTTCGATTCCTTTTTAAAAAGATACATTTTTAAATATTTATACAATCCTCTTGGGTAGAATTGATCAACTAGCATTTTTTCCCTGTAACTATATCACTATGAAAGGCTGCAAGCCTGTATTTTTAAATCTGACCAAATGATAAAGACGAGAAAAGATGACTCGCGCTACTTTTGCATGCCATTTAAAATAATGAATTTAAGGATAATATACAGATCAAAAAGACATTCTTTATATAAGTTATAGGACAGTTTATAAATTAATGTACATAGTTTAAAGCGGAAAGTCTTTATAAATGGCTGGATTAAAGAATTCTTCATTTCAGGTTTTGCATTTCACGGAAATAGAAAATGTCCTTTTATGATATATTTCATATATTAAAAACAAGATAAAAGGATTCGTATATTATTCCAATCATGAATTTAGTGAATTCTTATTGCTCTGAGCACCGAAAATAAACGATTTATCACGAAGAATATTCTAAATAAAAATTCGAATATCTACTGAAACTAAAATTTCGACAATTTCTTAAGTCTACACCAGACTATGAATTGTGCTGTTTTATGCATGTCTCTTGTAATGCTAACAAACATATAGATATTCAGTTATTTATTAACTCGCAAAAATAAAAATTTGTCTTAAAACATTTAAGTGAAATTAATTTAATCTATTATTAATTTTAAAAATTGTTAATAAATACTTTATTAGTATTACTTTAATAATAAAAAAACCAGTAATACAATTTAAAGATTAAGATATTAATTGATTATTAATAGCTATTTCATTGTGAGAGAAATTTTCTACAACTTGAAGTTTAATAGATCAGAAATTTAACCACTGTCGAGCATTTTAAATTTATCATGCGAGCACGAATTGACTATATTATATTTAAGAGAAAAATGGTTTGTGAATTGACACTTTAAGAAGGTTGACTGAATTTGTGATGAATTTTAATCCACATGCAAGCATGTAATTTTTCAATTAAATAATGGTATACCTCAATATACATGAACAGAAAAACTCGTAAATGCAACATGAGAGCAGTCAGTATTCGCAAAACATTTTCTTATGTTTTATCGTATTTTGTCTCCGGTTCTTGATACATCTCTATTTCTAATTTAATGCATGGTTTCGGTAGCTTTCTATTAACTGACCAGTTTTATAAAGGGAATTAATTTTATAGTTTAATTTATAAAAATTTAAAAATTAAATAACCCATGATTTCTTACACATTTCTATTAATAGTTATCTTATTCCTAAATAATTGAATTATTTATATATTTACCCCTATTAACAATCGTCTAATCTTTTTCGTTTAAATTTTATGCTCCAATTTTAATTTTACTTTTCAATTAATTTCTGCATGCGTTTTCATTTTTTTCGTAAAAGAATGTTATACCTCAATATACATGAACAGAAAAATTCGTAAATACAGCATGTGATTAATTAGACATGAGTCATAGATTTATGACAAGAGATTTCTCATAAACTTGAGATTTATTCCAAACCTCTCATCTATCTGCAAGAAATTACGATGCTGTAATTCGCACATTTAATAATTATACCGACAATTCCTTCAAAAAGTTTCATACCATACCTTTTGAGAATTGAAAAAAAAACTATAAAATGAATAATTTTGCAACTCAGTTGCCATTTGAAAAGTGCTGTATATACAAATCCCAATCCAGAATTATTAATGGTTAATAATTATCCTTCATTTTGTTCTTCTTTTAGCTTATCTTCATTCTCGTGAAAGAAAGTTGTATAGCTTTCTAATTTCGAATTAATTTACAAGGAAATGCAGCATATTGAATTACAGATATATTCATTTCATATGATGAATGACGGTAATCAAAAACTAAGTTTCACGTTAAAGATAAAATCTTTTTAACTTCATTCATAAAACAAAAGAATTACTCTTGATTAGTTATAGCTTTATTTACAAATTTTTTTTCTTAGTAAGTGGTAAATATCTTGAGCATTTATTAAATTTTAAAATATGAGAAATTAGATTCAATTTCGAAAGGAAAGGAAAATGGGAAATTATTATTATGAAATTCGTAACTTATCATTCTTTTATTTTATTTTACTTCTTGATGCATGAACTCATTTTCAATCTATTATTGGTGCCGAAATGACATATTTTTTTATAAAGTTTCTGAAGTTTTATATTTTTATTCATTTTTACTCATATTAAAGATTGCACACTTCTTTTAATGGTTTTGATAAAATGAATGCATTTGAAATTGCGGGGTTTTTTGCCTGCTGAAGACGAAAAGTTTAATAAAATAACTTCCAGCATCTTCCTGCTTCGAAAAGGCAGTTTATTTTACAGTAATCTTTTCTGTAAGTATTGATGAATAACGAGAAATAGGATACAATGTGCAATATAAAATTTTAAAAAGTTTCGGAAAATAAATGAATTTATTTATGTAACTATGTTTCACAACTGTTTCTTTTAAAATATTATTTATTTGCAGCTAACATCTCCTTTTCAAAAATAATCGAAACGCCCTGCCCTTCATAAGTGGATGTGTGAATAGTTTGAAAATATTCATTTAAATATACTGCAGTGATATTTAAATAATTATTTTCTCATATTTGCTAAGGTCGAAGATTAATATAATTCTTGAAGCTATTATTGTAGATAAATAATTGGGATACTACATATTTTTACTTTTAAAATTGTTTCAGATAATCTTTCTCTAATTAAAACTTTTCCTTCGATTATTTATTTTTGAAGGATTCTTATCTTATGCTTTAATAAATTTGACTTAAAATTAGCATTTGGAGTATCAAAACCTGTTAAAATTTTGAAATAGTTGTTCCTAAATTTAATCCAGTTTACTTATCATGTTAACCTCTATTTTAAATATATCTTCATCCATCTGAATATTTAAAGAATTTTTAATAATATCAAATTGTTTGGAAAAATGTAACAAACATTAAATTTAATTTAGAAATTTCAAAAAAATTTTAGTTATTCTTTCTATATATCACATATAGATAAGTTTTATGTCTACATCTAAAAACAAATTTTTTATAATTTTCTAATTTGCTTAGAAATAATAAGATTATTGTTTAAAAGTATTATATAAGCCAATAAAATTAATATTTAAACAATATTATATATAACAAAAAATTATTAATCTCAAATTTCATGATGCATCTGGTATATATTATGTAAAAATAGTAAATAACATTTGACAAATATTAAGTAATAATGATACAAGATCATACAAGAATTAGTTTTTAAGAATTAATAGCAGTTAATTAAAATGTCAATTTTTAATCTTGTTTTATTCATTATTTATATTTTTAATGCAATTATAATTTGAAAAACTGTTTAAGCTTCATCTCTTAAAAATAATGGACTATAATAACTTTTAATAATTAATTTTTTACATATTTATTTTTAAAAGGGATAAATATAATAATTTTAATGATAATCAGGTTTAGCCTGCTTAATTTATTATCGAATTTTTTAATCTAATAATGAATGAATGCTAATATTAATTGAATTAATGCTAATATTTATAAACAAAAAGTATACATGTAAAATAATTCGAAGGGATTGTTATTGAATGTAATTTTATGTTTAAAATTGACAATTGTTTCATACTTTGAAAAATTGCAAAATCTGTTTTCAAAATTCTCCATCGATAACATTTGTTGAAAATTTTGAATCATTTACAGTAGACTAGTCCTGTTTTTGAACAGCCTATCCTTTTTTTTTTTTTTCATTATTCCGTCATGCATTAGAAAAAAACTTTTCCTTTTTTAAAATATAAAAATCATTTCAACATATGCTATAAAATATTTCCTTTCAGGATCAATTACTGTATTCGAGGAAATCCTTTCCTGACAGACATATTTCATAATATTTGTAAATCTAGTTGAATTTGTCTTTCATTTCATTTTATTTTCAAATCTAAACAAATTATTCTGTTTCGAGAATTCCATGAAAATGTAACATTCTGTAGCGTTTTTTAAAATAAGAAAATTATATAATATTTCAGTGCATTGTTTGTAAGAACATTACAAGAAGAATTCAACAAAAATGTGACATACGCCTTTCATAAACCTCGATTTTTTTTTCTTTCTATTTTTCCACCCGAATTCAGCTTGAAATTTTGTATCGAAAAAGTTTCGTTTACAAAACATATTTCTCTATATTTCAGAATAATAATATAACATTAAATCTCGAATTTCCAATGATAACAGGAAGAAATGATAAATAAAGTAAAAGTTTGCAAGGCATATCTTAGGCGCATTCATTCTAAAAAGCTTCATAAAAATTCTGATTGAAGACGGTTTTCAAATCTGTTCATTTTACTAAAAATCTTGCTTACAGCAGACTGCAAAAAGGAGTACTTTTCATTCGTTTATATATATTTTACTTCCTTTGCGTTATTATAAGCATTTCATTTTATTGTATTGTTTATGCAGAATCAACACATTTAGAATATAAGAAATCATAAAATAGTTTGCCCAAAGATTTTAGGCTTATTCAATCTGAAATGTGTCATAGAAAAAAGAATTAACACCTTCTGAATTAAGGTTTCGCGAATTCGTATTTTTTATATTTAAAATATCAATAGACAACATCGTGATAAAAAAAAGCATGCATTTTTTACACTGAATTAATTCATATGAATTTTACTATTACTTTTAATTCATTTTTGTTTGAGTTGATTGTACAAAAATTATGCATTTAGTTAAATTCAAACAATATGTAACTTTTTAAATTATGAGCCACCTTCAAGAAGAAAAAATCATGTCAGTTTTTTCAAATATGTCTTCAAAAATGGTAGAGCGAATCATCTTGCCTTAAAATATTTCATTAAAATTGTTTAATAATTAATTTTAATTAAATTTCCTTTTATCAGTTAATAATACATTCAACTTGAAAAAGTTTAAGAAACGGTGATAAATCAGAAACGTCTCAAAATATGAGAAACATTCATCCTTAGGGTATAGAACAAAAATTCCGGTTTTCCTTTTATTTCAAATGTTTCTGAAATATTCATTTCTGATGGTAGAAACCAAAATAAAATGCATTTTAAACCTTTGAAGATCTTTATTTACATTTAATTATTTTCGACTTGTTTTTAATTATTTCATTGCATTTAATAATTTGTATCCAAGTCATCTAATTGGCAAATTACAAAAGATAGATGATCAAAGAATTTCTTCTTAGAGGTATGATTGTTTGGCCAAAAGCCCAAGGAAGCTCGAAATGTATAAAAACAGGAATTAGCATTCACTGAATAACGTCCATTTTCAAGCCTGATATTATGCTTCTATTAATAATCGATACATTTAATCAGATATTAATTTATATATATATGCGCATTTATTAATACCAATATGTCCCATAACGTCATCGTTTTTAAAATTCATATTTCTAGAAAGAATTTTTATTTTTACTGGTCGATATTTTCAAACGAAAAATTGTTCTTCTTATTGTTTTAAATTACCCCTGTTTACATAAACTAAAAAATGTGTGAAATAAATTAAAATTTCTTAATTTTTAATGCAATTTAAATTAACGTTACTTAATCGAGGAAATAAAATGATTAATAAAACTTTATTAGTTTAAACAAAAAATCAGCAAGTAAAATAAACTTCAAAGTTACACTCTTTTTTTTTGTTCACGCATTTTATCTATTTTTCAAACTAAAAATTGATACCTGCATGATTAACTGCTAAAAACCACGTCCTGAATTAATATTCTATTGATTTTTAAAGAGGCACCTCTATTCTACATTAAATTCCAGGTAAAAGATGAGATCAGTGCGGTAAAATGCTTTAAAATCTCGATCTCGTTAATAAAAAAACTCCATGGACAAAAAATAAGGGAATTGTGAAGACATCACTCATTTTCAGAGCGTTGTCAGTGGCGTTAAAAAGGGGGGGGGGGTGAAAGCGCATCGCTATGAAAGCAAAAAAAGGAAAAGAACAAACCAAAAAAAACAAATACACCAGATACCTGAACTACCCTTTCAACATAGAAAATGTGCGCGAACATGCGAAAAAAGGACCCTTGGAGACTGCTCTTGCGATCCGAAATAAACTCAGGAGAACATGTAAAAGCGTTTCCCAGGCATCCGGGGAATTATCAAACTCCGATTTTGGGAGAAGCGAAAACTTTTCGCTTTATAAAAACTGTGAAAGAGAGTTTTGTTTCCCTTCAAAAAACATTGCTTGCAATTCCTACATTTTGAACATTAATCATTAAATATATATATATATATATATATATATATATATATATATATAATATTGTATAATGCAAAAAAATCTATTTAAATATTGAGGTTATAAATTTCTGTATAATTCCGTTGATTTAAAATTACAAGGTTTTTCTTTACTTCTTAGGTATCTAAAATTAAAAGTTAAATCATTTAATAGCTGAAAAGATACAGATTAGGTATTTTCTACCATATTATAACAATTTTGCTCAAACGATTGTGATCCTAGATATAATTATACTAATTTTAATTAAATTAGAATAAAGCATTTGGTAATTTTCAAGGCATTGTGTCTAACCATAGAACTTACAAAGTATAGGATTAAATGGGACAGAAGATCTATTCAGGAGAACAGAAAAATTCTAATGATTTCTGAAATTCTTATCATCATTCTGAAGTCATATCATACATATAGGTGTCTTAAAAAAACGCATTTTTCGTTTTTATATTCTTCTCCCATGTTAATTTTAAATTTTTAAATTGCATTATTATGTTAAATTTTTCCATATATTGCTTGAAAAAGATTAATATATCTTCCTCCATGTGTCATCTTATTCCTATTTTTGGTAAAATTGAAATAGACCGGGCATGCGCAAAAGCGAAGAGGTTTACGTTTTAAAAACAGTCAGTAGTTAACAGTTAGTTTCGCGTCAGAATAATTAGCCACACATAAATGTTTTAATCAAAAACTATTTGATAACTTACTAAAATTACTAAAGGAAAAATAACAAATAAATGCAGAATCTCATCCGTATAGGAGACCAACAATAATCTCAAAATACTGACAGTTCATTTATGCAATTTTATTCTATATAAAAGTAACTATTTCCACAATAAACTAATCATATATTAAAATTTCATGAATTGTTATAAGAGTACAGAACATTTAAAATACATATTATGTTAAATGTCAAAATCTATATTGCATACCCTGATTTAGTAAAATATATCTTGATATTGTTTGGTGTTACAAAATGGAATCTTCAAGAAAAATATTAAGACTAATGTTATATTCTTCAATACAAATAGCAATAGAAAGCAGCAAATAGAGTAGAGCAGCTGAAGTTTTAAAATAAGAAAAAGTGCATTTTGAGCCTTTCATAAGCTAAACTTTAACATAAGTTTCTACATTTAATTTGCATCATTTGAAAGAGGAAAGATTCATTCATTTCTTTTATCCTTGAAGACAATTATAGAAATAAAATATTTAGTTTTAAAATTTTAATTCAAAGGAACAAATTCTTCTGCCTTTAGCGCAATTTTTTGTGTTTTCTGTATATTAACAGGCATAATATTAATCTTATAGTTCACATTTTTTTAAATTTCATTTCAACTTATATGAATGAACATAAAGGAATGCGGCACAATAATTTAAAATTTTCCGCTATTTTAGGTAAAAGTGTTGCAGGCAATAAATTATTAAATTATTCAAAATTCCTTTTAAAAAGCAAAAAAAAAATGGCAGCAGTGCATATATAAATCATAGTGAAATGTAAGGCCAGCGAAAATAAAGTTTGTTTCAAATCCAACAGCTTCTAATAATATTTAAATATACACATATTCATCGAGCGTAAGCTAAGATTGGAATCTTAATTCCTAAAAATTTGCATTAATCATCTAGTTATTACACTTGCTTGGATCCCTCTTTGGATGTTTAAATGGAAATTTTTCAGGGCTTGTTTCGACGGGCTCCTGCAATCGAATTCAGATTGCAAATGGGATCGTAATTAAAGTCTGCTAACTCATGTGGAATGACAAACGTAGAACTGATGATTTGATCTTATAAGCTTTCTAAACTGGTCATCTGATTTGAGACTAAGAAATTATTTCAGGCTTTTAAGGGCAATTAAATTTTATTCGTTATTTCCTTGCCTATAGATCATTTCGCATATCAAATAAAATAGCAAACTTCCAGAATTATAATTTAATCAGCTTGCAAAAGCATCACACTGTTTAAATCTTTTCACTTACATTGCACACGCATTGTAAAGCGTCTACAATAACTACTTGTTTGGCATAATACATGTATGAATTCAGTTTTTATTAGTAAGTAAATTACAACGGAGCATGTGACATAGTAGCTGTTATTTTTTGTATATTTATTCTTTATTTTTCAAATATTTTATCTGAGAATGTATAATTCGACGTCAGTAAAAATATTAAAACTAAATTGGTCAAATATATAATTGAATGCAGTTTTACAGCGGCCAACTACCATTTTGTGGATTTTAGATTTACATTATCAAAGTGTTGCTAAATGTAATTAAAAATTGGAAAATGGAACCTGATTTCTTATAAAAAAGGATTAATTTTGAAACATTGCAACAGAAGCTATTATATTTCAAAATATTCATAATACTACTTGCTTATCTGTGTTCAATTATGATTCCTTCCATAGTCAAATAAATTGTCTCTTATATATTTGACTGAAGTTGCTTTATTTATATTACATTTTAGTGTATATATTTATTTAGCGTGATACAAGTACGTATTGAATTATTAGTGACGTTTTCAAATTTTCAAATAAGAAGTTGAAAAAAAAAAGACAAGATAAGTTAATGCATTTTATTAAATACTCTTTCTTTATTTAAAAATTGCTTTAGAGAAGTTGTATACAATAAAAAAAACAAATAAAGCTAAGTGATTTTTTTTTCTAAGCATCCAGGTCCATAACTTTTTAATACTAACAAGGCATAATATTATCACGTTTCGTTAATAAAGCAAGGTAGATAAATTTCGTATAACTTTATTAATTATTTGAGAAACCTATATTCTTAGGATGTAATGCGCGATATCAGAATTTAAAAAAAATACTAAAAAAGTTAAGTGTATAATTGCTGCTTTAATATTTTCGCTCACTTTCGGCATTTCTTATATTTTTTAACAATTAATAATTTTTCATTTAAGAGTCTTTGGAGATTCTCTGAAGTTTCCTGATTAATCTTCGTTTTTTTAAAGATGCTGAGTCCTCTTGTACAGTTTTTGCTCATTATTCTTGCTCATTCACGCGTAAAAGGGTGGAAAACTTCGATGGGCCATTATAAATTTCATACCTAAGGGATATCAAACAGTTTTGAAATTTGGTGAACTGTGCAATAATATTCTTAGCTTGCCATGCAACTTTGAATTCGAGCAAAATTTGCTGTATTCTCTTAAAAACAAAAGCGTGAAAAAGTTCAAGAAGAGAAGTTATCAGAGGTAGATTTAGGTTATTTAAAAACAGGAATCAAACATTTTTGTTTCTTAAACAGTGAAATAATCGAACTTTAGAATAAATAAGAAAAAGGATTTTTATTAGAGAAAAGATAGTTTGCAAATAAATGCAGCCAATATTTCCATTGCACAGGAACTCGTCAAGCAAATAAATGAATCCAATGAAAAAATATGCAAAATATTTTTCTTCCTCTTCTTCTTATTGAGCAAAAAAACACAATTAATAATTAATATTGATTTTTAAATGAATTACCCCTTTATAGAATCAATTATCAATCACGTGACATGTTAAATGCATGTGTCGCGTCAATTCAGTTTCAGAATCCTTTCCGCATCTTCTTACTGGAGGAAATTGAAAGAACAGAAATTAATTTGCCACTAGTTGTCGGAAGTTAAACGTAATTGCGTTTATCACGAGTCTGTATGAATTGATTTCATTCAAGCCAGAAATAAAAATAAGGAAAAGCCGCCACGAAATAAAAAAAATATTTCCATATGTATTTCATCTTTTAAATTGTTAAGAATCTTTTAACAGTAATGTAATGTTATAGCATAATTTTACATCGAAATGGCGAATTAAAGCCGATGGACGAAAAACCTGAATTATTAAAATTTTGAATAGTCAACTTATTCAATTTTTTTTCGATTTATTTGCCATTTTAGTTGTTTTTGTTTTAAACGAAAGTATTGATAGGCTCTGTCTTAGATTATTTGCCTCACCTCTCCATGAAAATAAAAGTGGATAGATATAAAATTGGTCATATTATAAAAAATCCTTTCACTAATACAATTAACTTTCGATCTTCTTATTACATGCATTTTTTTAAATTTTTTATTTTAACAAATTCTACAAACCTTAGTACCTTCTGATGTTACATCGTATGATTAAAACGCGAATACGCAAATACTTACATTTAGATGCCTACATTTGGTGCAATATAAGTAATAATATATTTACTAATTTAGTTACTATGATATCTATAGCAAGACGGAATGTCGATTCATATTATAGAATACAGCAGAATGTTCCTTGCTTTTGATAATAGCAAAGTAATAGAAATATAACTTTGATTCCCCACTGATTCTACATGTGAGCAAGGGATGTTTAGTGAAAAGTCAGCTTAGAGTCTCCTTAATGGTATCTTAGTCAGACACAGATCATTTAAGCGCAATACCCAAACATAAAATCAATCCCAATGTCACATTTCTTCATTAAGTATTTTTATCATCTGCGGGTAATGAAATATCCACTTCAAAAGTCGAAATTTTCAACTATTGTCAATATTGCCCAAAGACACAACAGGCTTTTATTTCTAAAATACTTAGTGGATATTTTAGAAGGCGATTAATTCGGCATAAATCAAAGGAAACTTTTAATTTTAGCGCAGTCGCATTTTTATATAGATTCTCTCATGTGAAATCAAGTCCTACACTGAAACTATAGAGAAAATTCTGTAAAAACGTAAACAGGAACTATCATAAATCTCTCAAAGCAGCGATGTAAAAATCCATAACATTCTATGCATTAAATGAATATGCACAAAAAAAGCGAGAGGAATCCAGAAAATTGCGTTTTTTAACACATTTTCTGAATATAAGTACGATTTCCTCAACAAGCATTAATAATGTCTGCAAGAAGCGTTTAAAAGATCGTATTTAAGAGCCATGTAACAAATTGCAAAACATTCTTTTAAGTTTTCCAAGCAAACGCTAACTCTAAAAATAGGCTGAGCACTTTCATTTCATATTTCATTCAGAGGAGCACAGGAACTATTCTCACGTTGTGATCAATCTAAACTAGAGTTAAATTAGGAGTTTCAAGATGAGAAGTTCCTGTATTGACACGCGACATGCCGTGATCCTCTCCACAGGATTCATTAAAATAAGCGTCTGGCCGAATATCCATTCTTTCATGGATATTCGGCCATTAACCCGAAATAAAAGACTAATTTGACCTCGAGAGATTAAAATTACCTTACGGATCGAGACAATTTTGCACCAGAACGTTACGTTACCAAACAGCAATTAGCCATATTTTTGGAGGTCTGTAATTCATAAGTGTATGCTTAATGTTTTCCTTCTATTTGTCCACTTATCGAGTCATTAATATGTAAATTAACCAAAACTTATCGCTTCTCCAACAAATAAGGGGATTTCTTGAAAGTTTCTTTCTGGTACGGTAAGCCCGGAAAGATGAACGGAAATAATTGCAAGCAGGGTAATTGGTAACACTAATCTGTTGATGTTTATTCAAAAGCTTGTAATATACAGAAATTAGTATGCTGATTTTCATTTTGCTTTTTAAAGTAGAGTTTGCAGTTAATTACTTTAATTTTAAGAAATCAAGTAGCCCATTAGTTATGAAGATCTGTAAAGAGTAAAATAAATATTCTATCAATAAACATAAATCTATGAATTACTAAATTTTGTAATTTGTTTCTTATGTTTCCAATTAGTAAATTCTCAAGACTCTCAAATTAAATTACTTTTACGAGAATATTTCGCATAGGATATTTTTTTTAATTAAAATCCTCGTGATTGACTTCAACAATAATTCTCTTAAAATGTACTTTATTCAATCTCTACTAAAAATTAATTTCAACAGGCTATCTACCTAAAAAATGATTTTGTAAAAATAGAAGCATTTATACAATTATTGTCATAAACTCTAAATTTTAACGGGAAATAAAAAAAGCCGTATGAAAAAAAGCACCGGGTGTGAGCGATTTCAAAATGCATTAAACATTGTAACTAAAAACATTTTATATAAAGTCCTAGATCTTTTCTGTGACATTAATTATTATTATTTGATGATATTTTTATGATCGACTTCATTTATTATTCTTAAATCTGGTTTCCTTCCCAATATATAATCTCAATTACATTAGACTTGACTTTGATTAAAATTTAAAAATGAATTTGCTCATAAGAAAGAGAATCTTGAGTACCATTTAGAATAAATTAATTGATAGTAAAAATAAACTAATAAAATTATTATCGTATGATAATGTCAGCATTAGGAGGTTGCTTGCATGCGATTGAAATCGAACCAGTGAATGTTCCGAAATGTGTTCTATTGCAGTCTAGACAAGTTATTTGATACTTTTCAGTCAAAGTTTATTTAATAGAATTTCATCGTATTGCATACATTTGATTAATGTTTTGTTTACATAATATATAGAATTTCATTAAGACTAGGGTATGTCTCAAAAAAAGATTAATGAACTAGTAATGGTTCCTAATTTTAAGCTTATGAGTTTGAATGTATGTGAGCTAAGCCGAATCGGTGGATGATTGGTGTTGTTTTTGCAACATACTAATGTCTAGACAATTCTTTGATTCTCTGACTATTTATTGGTCAACCGAAGTTCAATTAACAGAACTGTATAAAAGAACATTACACGAAAGATTAGATTCTTTCGCTGGAACATCAGTGATCTTACGTAATGATCGTTGTTCTCCAATCAAAGTTTCCACTTAAAAACGCTACTTACATCAAAGAAGAACATGATAAAGATAATCACTAATTAATTCAACACTGAAGGTCTTAACTTGTTCGAAGAAAGCGACATTTCTTTTGATGTCTCCGCTTTTCTTTGAGAATAGGAATTCTTTTACGCTTTTGGATATTCTTGAAAACTTTTCATGTTTTTGCTGGACGTTTTCTGAAAGCAGGTGGATAAAAATTCAGCTCGGAAAAAAAGTTGGGGAAAACCTTGGTCATTCTTTTTGTTGCCGCCAAGTTACTAATTAAAATGTTATCTCTGTAGCTATCAAAACAGTTTTTAACAATTGGGTTCTCGTTAATGCATAAAAACTTGGCAGATTTGTCGTGATTTGGTAATAATATTAGTATATCGTAACCGATAAAATATGCATCAGAAAGTATGTTTTACTGTTTTTTATTTTAATCTTTAAATCAAAATATTTTTTTCCCAAAGCAGCCAAATGATTTTTCTATTAGTATTTCTTTTCATGTTTTTAAGTAAATAATAACGAAATAATAAAATTTGGAGCCAGATTCTAGATTTTTATGAAATTAAATTCATTTGATGATTTTCTAAATTGTATTCTTTATTTTAAACTTTTTCAAACCTTTGATGATATTAATTTCTTTTTCAGATCATAAGAAATGTCACTTTTTTCCTTGGCGAAACTGTTACAGATATTGTAGCTATTATTAGATGGGGGAAAAAAACTTTGGCAAAAATTTGAATAGAATTTTTCAAAGCTAATGAAACTAGTTTTTAATTTTCCTTACACGCTTGTAGAGTTCGATGTATGGGATTTTCTTTTATTCCCTTGTTTTGTAAGCATGCATAAAAGAATGAAGCAACCATGCATCTCTTACAACCATTTTTTTTAATACACAATCGCTTCCCAAGTTCCAACAAAAGTCAATAGACAAAATAAAATTCTTTGAATAAGTTCTTTGCTTTCGTTCATTATTTTCTTTTCAATAAAATACAAAAGAGAAACACATACTTTTGGATAAATTCTCCTACGTACAAAAATAATTTCAGCAAATCTAGAATGAATACATTTAATTATTTTCATCTAAGAACTATCTTTCATTTTTTTCCGTCTATTTTAGCGAAAGTGCTCCAAAGTAGCTAATTCAGAGTAATTAGTTGCTTCTTTTGATACAGATTGCTCCGACAAAAAAAGTAGGATTTCAGTCGCTGCACTGAATATTATTAAATATAATTACTTTTATTCGTCATCAAAAGAGCTAATTGCTGTTGCTTCAATCCATCCTTAAAATAATTAATTGTTATTACTTGCATTCATGGTAGCAATTCATTGCTACCGCTGCTATCCTTTGGCTAAAAATTGATTCCTGACACAACTAATCATGCTAACATTCACTAGAAAAAAAATCAATTTCCATATGGTATTTTAGAATTTTATAAAGTGTGCTGCAGCTAATTTGAAAACGTCTTCTTATTCAAAAATTTATTAGTGGCAATTTGGAAAAAATCTAAAATGAAAGCAAAATGGGTATATATTTGGAGGGAAGGGGCGGGGGGGGGGGGGGGCTCAACGGTTAAAAAAACTCGTATTTTTTTCGGATAAACGCTAAACATAATGGAAATTTTTGTCATATTTTCGTTGGGAATTCTTAAAAAGTTGCTAATTTGTGCAAAAAAAGATATTGATAGTAATTGACAGATTCTCTATAAATTTAAAATAAAAACTTGTTCCTAGGCTAAGCTGTTCTAGTTTCATAGCGTAAAATTCAAAATTTTTTGATAAACGAGCTATTTTGAATATTTCAGGACTGATCAAGCATGTCTTATCATTATTCGACCGAACTAAACCTTCGTTATTGTCATTTTTAAAGCAGTGGCAACTTTTTAGAGATTTTCGTCGAAGTTTCTGTTTCAGTTCAGTTCAGTTTCTTGCGATCACTCTGGTGCATGTACAATCGATAACACACAAATACACATATGTTGAGCCACATGAAAATGAGACTTTTGAGAAAATTCGCTGTTATATGATTTATGTTAACTTATTTCCCCGCAATCTTTATTTCTTACAGAAACGAGCTTCGGAAAGTTATTTCCCCACACTTTCGCGACATGTATAGAAAGAATTGGATTCTTAAGTGCGTGTTTAGGTGAGCGTCACGTTTGCCAATTCACGACTCGCCACATCTCAATTAAACACTGTAATCAGAGTAAATGGTAATGTTTTTTTCATCCAGATAAGACAATTCCTGTTTTATCCTTCCTCACATAATTTGCTTCTTTAGGTTTATAAAATCATCTTTTTCGCTATTGCACGTAGTATATTTAGTTTTTAACTAGGAAGTTTGCTTTAAAATTAAACTTATCGCGATCGTTGAAAATGCCATTTTCCACTGAACGATTTAATATGTCGAAGAGCCAATATGTTTAGTGTTGACATGCCAAACTTTTCAAACATTAGCTCCAACTCCTATAGCTAATATAAATCCTAAATGCGTATTCATTTGGATAAATGCATATTCATTTACTTTCTCACTGATTTTCTTATCAAAAATGTTTCTAAAGCGAAATTACAGAATTTTTCTTAGGCTTTTAAAACTTCTCTTACAGGGCAGGCATAATCGAAGCATAAAAGTGTGCATAGAAGAAAGTGATATTTATCTAGCTTTATACCTTCACTGGTGTGCAAAACTTAAGCAACAGGTATGTTATTTGCCATAACTTCACGAGAAATCATCTGAGAGACATGAAATTCAGAAATGAGATACAGCATTTTGTTCTGAAAGAATGACGGAAGCATAGTTGCGCAGAAATGAATACAATGCATACAGTATGGAATCAAACAAAAAAAGGCTTTATTGAACTCATGGTATCGTTATACATGATTTTCTGTCCAAGAGGAAGAACAGCAAGAAGATGTTCCTTAGTATGGGATATGCCCTCCCCTTACTGCAATGGTTGCTTCGCACCGTCTCCCCATACTCAGCATCAGATTGTCCAACAGTTCTTGAGGTAAGAGTGCCCATTCCTCAATCAGCATCTATTTAAGTTGTCGGGTGTTCCCAGGAGGATGTAATCGTGCCGCAAGGCGTTCTCCAAATCATCCCACACATGTTCTATCGGATTTAAATCAAGGGAGCACGCCGGCCAATCCATTCGAGTGATATCTTCACTTTCCAGGAGCTCCTCAACAGCATGAGTCCTGTGTGGCCGTGCATTCATCCATAAAAACGAAGTCTGGTCCAATGGCATCTCGGAACAGACGCACATGGAGAAGGATCACCTCCTGACAATAGCGATCTCCAGTTGCAGAACCTCTGTCGAAAACGTGGAGCTCAGTCCGCCCCTTCATCATACTGCCTCCCCAGACGACAACTCCAGGACCACCGAAACGGTCTCTTTCCGTGATGTTACTGGGATGAAACCGTGTCCCGACCTCTCTCCAAATCAACTGGCGTTGGGAATCGCTTGTGGCACTAAAAAGACTCTCATCTGTAAAGAGGACACGACTCCATTGATGGGATGTCCAGTTTTTGTGCTCCCTGCACCACTCTAAACGGTGCCGCCGGTGGGAAACTGTCAAAGGGATGCAACGTTCAGGACGGCGGGCGAATAGGCCACCTTTGTGAAGGCGTCTGGACACAGTAAAACGCGACACTTGTCGCCCCGTTGCTGCACACAGTTGCTGAGCAATGGCGCTTGCTGACTGGTTTCGGGTTCTTTTCGCCTGCAGGACGATATATCGGTCATCCACTGCAGTTGTTTTCCTGGGGCGGCCACCACCAACCTTTCTCACAGCTGTACCTGTGGTTTGGAAGGCTTTCCAAGCGCGCGAAACGACACTTTTGTTGATTCAGAACTCTTCAGCTACACTGGTCACACTATGCCCCTCCTACCAGCTTTCCGATCATTCTTCCACGTGTGAAATCGTCCAGGTGATTTCTGCTAGCCATATTTCACGAATTAACTCACGTGCACTTGCAGCGAATGTCTTTAATTGCGTCTCCGTTCTTCCTTTTATTCTTGTGTTGAGCTGCGCGCGCCTTTCGCACGTGTTTTGCTTACGCTCACGTCGCCTGTGACGTTTTGTTCCTGATATTTGCATACGCATGACCTTTCTCTTGAATTACGTGTTCATTGTACTGATCGCAAGAACTACTTTTCTGCAATTTCATGGCTATCTTCTTTAAATTTACATTGTTGCTTAAGTTTTGCACACCAGTGTATATATAAATTTTAGCTGTACTGTTATTTTTATTCATACACTGTTTGCAAAGAGTTCAGTATTGTGTCTAAACGTTGTTGTTTTTTTATCCCTCCGTAAATATAATGGTGTGACTTCGTATTGCGAAGATAAGGCGAGAAGTTCCAGTCTTGCTTTTACTGAAGCATTGCTAAACTTTATAGAAGGGTATATAATAAGTAAGCCTTCATGGTAGATTTGGAAGACGAAAAGTGAGTATTTTCTTCATTGAAAAACCATCAAAAGCTTATGACACCTCTTAACGACAAATATAACTTCCTAAGGCATGCGAACACTTATATTTGGTATTTTCTTCCCAAATTATTTTTTTTTCATTAGATAGAATAGATTTCCTAGATTTTTAAGTTTATATCGAATGTTACAAACACATGTAATTCGAGTTCACCCCACAGAGAAGCACCCCAGATATGGAAGTGACAAGCTTCCAATAATGGTGAGATGAATTATCTTCCGTCCGATGGCAATAAACTTTATTCTTAGTCTTAATTCCCGTCTCCATGTTGTCGCTATGACTGTCATTCATTTTTTTTCGGGATACCATCGGACAGGTCGGGGGTAACTCCGAATTCTTTTTAATACATATATTGCTGTTTCTAGCATTCAAAACTGTTCTTCACATTTTGAGATTTCAGACATTTTCAGCTATTATAGTCAAGACCGCACCAATGATCTGATTCTTTCAAGTTTTCTCCATTTTCATATGATTAATAAAGAAAACTATTATTATATAACTGTTTTCTTAGAAAATATAATATAAATATGTGATTTTTCATAATTTTTAAGAAATGTATGGTTTGAATTTTCATTACCTCCATTATTTACCGCTTTCCGTTAAAAACAAAGCTGAGTTCACTGGAAATTTGCATGCCTACTTTATATTATTATTGAAGTATTATTCCCAATTATTAAGTTTTACTTTGAATCGGAATTGAAGCATTATTTCCTATGAAATGCTTAAAGTTGTTTTAAAACACATCTGATACTACACTAACCTTTCCTTTTCCGAAATGGATAGCTGATCAATATCATTGGAATGTTATTTCCAACTTAATTGTCATTATGCCAAGATCTCTAAAGCTATAAAGAGGGAAGAACCAGTCATCGTTTAAAATTAAGCACGACTATTTAAATGCAGCGTTGTTCTCAGTTTGCTTCTCAATTATCTTACTTAAAAGGAAGAATTTTTAATCCTCTTAAAAGGGTCTCAAACATTATGTTGCACATAAATTTCAAAAGACATTAATTATCAAATACTTCATGTCTGCAAATATCTGCATGCTAGCAAATGAAAATTTAAAAGACGCTTCTCTTGAAAGATTTTCCGAGTCTTACATTTCTAATATATCCATTAAAACCTTGGAATGGAAAAGTGGAGATAGTGACCCTATCCCCCGCCCCTCCAAATGAAATCCCGCTATTGCAAGGAGAAGGAAACCACGCCTCCTAGCTACATGGTCTGTAGATCGTGAGTGTGATCAGAGTGCACACGCATAAATGTTAAATGCAAGTCAAACTGATTACGCATAAGAGTTAAATTAAATCACAAGAAAAATTTCAGCGGCTTAAAAGCTGACAATAGAAATTTTTGTCAACAAATTAGTTGAAACATTAACGAAAATAAATTGATATGTCATATTTTGAAAACTAATTAAAGAGTGTTATTCTCATGTTGCAGTTTGTAAATGATAGACCGTTATAGGTGCTTACATTTATAAAAACATATCTACAAAGAGCTCGTTTTTGCATTTAAAAATATATATTGTTAATTTCTAATATTCTTAATAAAACACTCTATTACTTTTGAAACAAACCGAACTTAGATTAGGAGTCTTCTTGACTCTTACTCAAAGATGTTTTCCTCGACGAATCAAAGAAGTGACGTTTCCATTTCAGGATTCAGAAATATTCGTGAAAACAGATCATGAAAAGTATTGACATACCTGATATGCCATCATAAGTCCACCATTCTTCCCAACTTCCGGCCACACCTGCGAAAAGAAATATACTTAGTTCCATAACGTATCATTACTTTTCTACAAAAAATGATTTAACTGTGTGATTTTAGCATGCAATGCAACGCCCAGTTTTCCTACTTTTTTTATTTGCACAGAAATTTTCTTCTCCAACATGTAGATATTATCAAGAAGAGAATGACACTCGTGTTTTTAACATATTATTTGGCGCGTATTAGGTAATGCGATTGCACATTAATTAGATTTTGGGGGCTAAATTACTCCTATGTTATTTTTAAAAAGGCGGTAAATTAGTTTTAGTTGCATTTGGAATATGAAAATTGATTCATTTTTCAGCTAATCGTTTTTTTCTTGCTACATTCTGCAGGCAAATTATTGATCGACTCATGAGCTTTAGGAATTGAATAGTAATTTATACTTGGAATAGAAATGGGAATGCAGAAAATCCAACAAATATTCATTGGCACTGCAACAATTTGCGAGATAATGTAATCTAACGATTATCTAATATCTTTCTTTGAAATTCTGTAAGAATAATTCTATTTAAGGTATATAAAGATAATTTTTATTTTTATTAAATGATGTAACTCATAAAACTTCCAAGAGTTTGTTAGAAAAACTTTCCCTCGTCTAACAATTATTTGCATTCTTCAAAAAGGGACTTAGTGGCTTAATTTGTAACAATCACCTTTAGTTACACATAAATTCACCTTTAATCACACATAAATGATAAATATAACTGAATATCCCATAAAACCTGCATCCCTCTGTCCTGTAAATGCAAAACATGTAATTCACACTTGTAATAAAAAAAACTTTACGAAATATTGCAATTCTGATACTTAATAAATTTTGTCTTTAAATCCAACAATAATCGATTAATGCCTCAAAAGCGGGTCCATGTGTAGTAAAAAATTTCAAAGAATAAAAAAAAAAAAAAAAAAAAAAAAAAACAGACCATTCAGTGACTCCACCAAAGCACTCCTACTCCACAAAATATATAATTTGCCGTTTTTTTTAAAGTGAAAACTTCATCCCGCATTAATATTAAGTTTAAATGAATTTACTTATTTACCATTCTTGTCTCTAAAACTAAATGTGAAAACATTTAATATAAATTTCTACACTACAAAACAAATGGCTTAATCGCATTTGTAGAGAGATACTTAATCTCACATCATTTATAAATATTAAATAAGTTATTCATAAAACAAATCAAATTTTAATAATCAAATTTTAAAACACATTTTACTGACTAGTATTCTGCAAAACACCTTTAAGAATAACCACTTCATTAATTTAAATATTGCCAGTAATATATAAATAATCATAATAAATAATAAACAAATAACAAAAATGCCAGATAATATATATATAAAAAATACAATATATAACTATATAAAATAAATATTTGAATAATAAAAATATCTCAATAATTATTACAACTCAGAAAAATAAATAACAATATATAACTATACAATAAAAGACTTTTGAATATATGATAAAAATATCTCAATAATCAGCATTGCAATGAAAACGCAGCCTTTTAATTTATAAAACAGAGTAACATTTAACTCCATAAAATCCATTCCCTTTTTAGTACAGTGAACAAAATTTGCAGAAGAGAAATATATAAAACAGGAATATGCAATTTGCTTTAATTTGGTGATTTTAGTGAAAAATTATCTTGCCCTTTTTTTTCAAACTCTTCTGTATCTGCTAGAACAATAAATTATTTTATGAGCTCAATTAAGTGAGTCATAAATATTTGACTGACAGAAATTTAATTTTTAGATTGATTCATGAAATTAAAAGAAAAACTTGATGCTTTTAAAAGCACAATTCAAATCAAAATTTTCCGTTTAGTTTATTCCTTTAATGTATAAATGAATAAATTGTATAAATTGAAAAATACAAGACAAAGTTATTTATGTGACTCTTGTTAATATTATGCATTAAAAATAAACAAATTCAAAATTTCTTGTAAAGACCTTTTCATAGCCTCATTTATACACTAATTAACCCAATTAATTAAATTTCTTCTGATTAAAGTATGCCTCTTAGCACATTCCACATAAAACAGCATATTAAAGGTAAGAGAATTAATATTAAAATATACAAATCTATTTCTTTAACAAAAGGCATTTTTTTTTCGGTTATTTTACTATGTATCAACAAAATTTCCTTTATTTAAAACAAAATTATCGCGTTTTCCCTCTTACATACCTTTTATAAAATACACTTTAGAGACCTATGCAAAGATTTACGAAAACAACCACGTTTTTAAAACAAATTTTCGACCAAAGATATCTTTTTCTTTTTTTTCCCTACATTTACGGCTGAAACTGACATTGAATATAATGGAGGATCAAAATTTCATATCACCGTATTTATGCACATTATTTTGACACATTCACGTCAAAAAGAGTACTTTCATTCCAAAACATGCCGAAACGTCTTTTTGATATTGATCTGTTAGTTGTTTTAAGCATATTTTTTTTAGCATTCGCATAACTTCCAATGTATATATTAGTCGTTGAATTTCATTCAAAAACATTTTCTAGTTTCATTCGTTTTTCTACGGAAATGTATTTCATACTGTCAGACTTTTATATAATAGTACGAAATAAACTATTTTGTTTTGCTTTTACATCATTCGCTTTTCATACCCATGAAAAAAATTGTCGATAAAGCTTATATCTGGTTAATAAAAAATCCATCAAGCTTGGTTTGCAGGTTATTACTTTTACAATAATAACGAATTGACCTATCGAAATTTCTAAAAATAACGCAGTAATACCACAAGTGGTTTCCATTTCACATGTCATACAATTTGATTACGTCACAGAGGCATCATTTTATGACGTCACACATAAGTCTTTATCTTCTTTCCTTGGCAACATGACCATCATTTTATACTTTTTTTCTGTAATAGGTTTCTGTACCTTTAAGTAAGTGATTCCAGTAAAAAATTGTTTTGCTGAATTTAGAGATACTTTCACAAATTTAGAGTTGGGGGAGGGGGGCAGGAAAAGTATTTTTAAATCAAATATGTAAATTGAGGTGACGTCACAAAACTTTATAGTCATATAATTATGTTATATGTTAGTTATGAATGCATATAATTATTAGTTATATTTCTGTTTTAATTATGTAGTTATATATAATTATAATTATGTTAGTTAGCTAAGCTCACAATAAATTCACAGTACGTAGTGCCATGTTCTCTGCATAGGTGAAATCAACGTATTATCAGAGCGTTTTGAAAAGTAATCTTATATTAGTGATTATTCTTAAAGAAAATATCTTATTAATCTAATCTACACCAACCTCGAATAAATTCGTAAATTACCATCAGGTCAACACATATGTGGCAATGTATATAATATTAAATTATTTACCAGATTGCATTTAAACAAAGGTGCAATGTTAAGAAAACATTCAATGACGAAAATATTATTTAAATAAAACTATACAATCTAGAACTAATAGTGAATGTGCTAATATAAAATTAAAAGTCATATAAAAAATAATAAATTATAGAAAATTGTGGTTTTTTGTTACGCATTCACACGCATGATGCAGATGTGCTTAAATAACCTTTTGGCAATAAATCTTTCAATTTGTATCTAGTTTCTATTATAAAGGCAGAGTTGAGTTGAGGTTCATTAGTCTAGATTCATTTTTCCAACTGCGTAGACCTGGTGGCGTAACGATTAGCTAATTATCTTTTAGCAGCTACCTAATTTAGTAAATAATTAATTCAACGTTGCTAAAGAATTTAAGCCTTGAAATAGAGAGATAAGTAGTTGTTAAATGTATTGCCATTGTGTTTCAAGCTATGTTGTGTTCACATCATACCTTGGAGACGTGAATTCACTGGAAAATAGGGAAAGATTTCTTCACTACCAGTAGGAATTCTTTGAACAGAATAGTTCTTTCATTATATCAACAAATTATAAGGCTGTTAAAATACAGTTATATTAAACAAGGTACAAAGTTATAGTTCTCGAGAAAAAAATGTCATCATTAATTACTCTATAACCTTTTTTAATTATATCCTTACTATATTAAAAAAGAAACATTTATCTTAATTGTTGCTTCAAATTTAATTTAAATGTGATCAATCTAAATTATGCAAATATTCCTTTGATCTTTTAATTCTTAATATTTTATATATTTATCTTATACACAGCATAAAGAATCTTAAAATTTAATTATTTTCTCAAAGCTGTAAAACATTGATAATGCTTTTATAACAAACGACTTCAATAAAAAGGTTTAGTTGCAGGTATTTTTCTTATCTTTGTGAAACACTGTTAGATATTTTTTAAGTATAAAGAGTCTAGCTTTATTCAATGTAAGGTTCAATTGGTGAATTGAAATTACTTTATAAAAACTACATAATGTTCTCATGAATTTTCATTCTAAATAATGAAACTCGCTTAACAACATAGCAGACAATTAATCTAACAAATGTGTTCAATAATGTTTATTGCATTAAACCATTAATTTCATTTTTTTTTATTTCAAAGAATCTCTCTGCAAATTCACTTTGCATAATAAAGCTAATTCAGATACAAATCAATTAAAGTCTTAAAAGTGCTTCTTAAATGCCTTTAGAATTAAAAAAAATTTTTGAAGGTGATTATTTTTTTTTTTTTGCATTCTTTTAGCAAACTGTTACGTATTTTTTAATTTAAACAGAAACAATATAGTTGTTTATGGTGTAATTATTAAAAGAGCATGCATTTACTGAATTCGTATCAATGTTGTATATAAAAAAAATACAATCTAAGTTAACGATTAGATAAAAAAAAGTTTTTGATTAGCAATAAATAAATTTCCCTCAAGTTTCATTTCAAGTATTATCTCTAAATTTCTCTTTTGTAAAAGAATTCACATGCATTTTAAATTTTTACATTGTAGTATAAATGCATTTCAATATTGGATAAAAACAATCTGAAATGTATGGTAAAGATCTGAAGGATTCATAGATGATTTTATTTAGATATATTTATTAATATTTTGAGTATAGTTTGCAGATTATTGCGTCAAATTGTCAATGTAGACACATAAGAAACATATTCGAAATTGAATTTTTTTCTATTATGTTGTAAATAGAGTGAATAAAATTGATATGAAAATATATCAATTGAAAAACATTCGAAGGGCTACTGATACACCATTGGTTCTAATTCATGTAGTGAATAAGGAAATAATATTCAAAATATCATGCATATAAGCATGCACAATGAAAAACTAAAACGGAGAAGATATTTTTTATTAGATTGATATCCTGTTCCAACACGGATTTTGGACTTTGGAATAATTCTTCCATAACAAGGGCGATACCTGTGCACCAGATAGCACAAACACGATAATGTGTGGTTGAACTACATCTGGACTGCGATTGAAGCAAACATCGAACCGGTAACCCTTCGATCCCGTAAGTGACTGCGTGCCATGTGTACCGAATCAATTTGGAAGCATAAAAAGAGAATCACAGTTGTACAATGTAGGAAGAGATCTTCCGATACCCTTGGCCAATAAGGGTGTTTGCTTAAAATTTCTACTAAACTTGTAATAAAATGGGTTATTAAACAATTTTTTAATTATATTTATGTAACAAATTAACATACATTTATAAAAGTGATTGCAAATGGAATTAAAAAATTACTAGATAAACCTCTCGAAATAACATTGTTCTTTCATAAGACTTCCTTAAATCGTCTTTCTAAGATTAATCATCTACATAATAAAGATAAATCTCTTAGGGGAAAAAACTATTACCAACGCATTTGTTCTATTAAAAAGAAAAAAATCAAGGCGATATTGACAAAAAAATCATTACATCGTAGAAATAAAAAGGGCATCTAAAAAGCTCAGTCAACTGGCATGTGTCCAAAGATATCTCGAAAACGTGCCGCTTTTAACATATTTATTTCTATATTAGTTATTGCATCCATTCCATTTCAGGTGTATAATTTATTTTCTTAAGAGCAACAAAACAGTCATTAAGATATTCATTATATCCTTCATTTTACAAAAACTAAAAGAAACTTAAAAGGAAGAAGGTTTGTTTTGTTCGAAAAATTCCAAAATGACTTGTAATAACTTATTATGTCTAAGTAATGCAATCCCGAGAAAAATAAATCTCAAGAACTATTTTCCAACACTAGAAAGCATCTAATAAAGCTATAATAATAAAATACAGCTCCGTTAGAAAGTTGTAATTTTTTTTTATTGTAAGGCATACTCGTCTCAGTTTCAACTCCGAACTTCTGAATTTTTTGCAGAGGAAAATGTAGTTGAGTAGTTTTGACACAGTCGATAATAATTCTGCATAAATTAATAAGAGAGAAGAAAAATGCTATTTAAATGGAAATGCATGTTCCCATCATTTTAAACACTTGAACCAACTAATTAAATCATTTGCATTCATCATTATTCTAATTTTCTGTCGATAATTTACTCAAGCACTTTTTCGTTTAGATAAAATATCAGGGTTTTATATTTATTAAAATTTCTTAGGTCTTTCAAAGAATTAAAAAAAAATCATAAATCTAAACTATCCCATCGATTGGCATATGTCCAAAAAGATTCAGTAAACACGTCCGGTCAGACCTACTTATTGAATTTCAGGTGTACTCTCTTTTCTGAGAAAAAGACGATAATCATTAAAACGTTTATTACTTTTCACGATATGCCAAAAACATTTAAGAACATGTTCATTTTTTTTTCTAAAAATAAGTAATACTGACTTTTAAAAAAAGACAAAACTGTTTCTGTCGGAGCATATCAAAAATAATTGTTGATACCTATTTAAATCTTATTTATTTCATGCCGGATCTCTCTCGGACAGTGTCTCTAATCATATAGCGAGCTAATGTATATTTCAAATATCAGCGAGATCTATATACCCAAAGTAGATGGATAGATTTATAAAAATTGAAATTTAAACACCAGCACCAAAAAAAGTTGCTTTCGTGTAATAAATTATTTGCATAATCTTCAAAGTAAATTTTGGTTAAATGCAATCACACCTTTTTATTCTTTTCACTCAAAAAAGAACATTTCCTATATAATAAACAAAATTCCTGATAATTCAAGAAAACAAAAATCTTCATTTAGTAAACAGCCAAAACGATTTAGTCAGATTTCTTCGTCTTCTTAGTTTTATTAAATTTCAACTACATCTTGTTTTCCACAAAAAAAAAAGGAAAACAGTAATTAAGATATTTATTTCTTCCCTATCAGATATGAAAAACATTTAAGTAAATTCCATTTCGTCAAAAAATAAACAAGATTGAGAGAAATAAAAATATAATCTTTCTCGATTGAAATATCTGCAGAGGAAATTTGATATTTCCTTAATTCTGATTCAAATAGAGTATTGGAATTTAAGTTTTTAAAAAGATTTTAACGTAAACACAATATGAAGGAAATGAATTGAAATTAATAACTTATTATACGTCTACATTTTTTCAAGTAATTAAGTCATAAATATCTTCTTAATACAAAATGATACAGAGCACTTTTTTAATTCGGATAAAATTTCAATCCATTTATTAAAAAATTCCGCGTTCTTAAAGAAAGAAAGCAATTCGATTCGTATGCATGCAAAAATGTCCAGTAAACGTGTCGCCCTGTGATCCTATTTCACAATACCACTTATTCTATTGAACTCTGCTCTGCAACTACTTCTACAGACAGGAAAGTAGTTATTAAGATATTTATTACTTTCCACATGTGACAAAAACTTTTAAAGTCACATTCCCTTTTTCAGAGAATAAACGAGACTGAAAACTGGAAAAAAAAAAAAAAGAAGCTAAGGCTTTCTCGATTGAGAAATCTCTAAAAGTACTACTGATACCTGATTAGGTCTAATTCATACAGTGCCTCGAGAAGTAAATTTTCAGAGCAACATGCACGCAATAAGATGAGAAAAAAGTCTAGCAATCAATATACGAAGGCAGTAGTTATTGGTTTTTTGTTGTTCGGTTGCCTCATTTCCATGCGTAACAAATGGTATCTTCTTCATCAAAGCGTAATTGCATCGCTCTCTAAAGGTAAGAATGTGAACACAGCTAATGGGCGCAGACCTACGAAGCCTCAACAAATGGGTTCTACGAGGCCCACGGTAACGAGTCTTGTTCCGAAGTTTCCTTCCTTCTACATTATGCAACGCCACAACTGAATTCAAACAATTGATTTTTCAACGCCTTTTTACCCGGATCCTTTTCACTTTTTAAGAGATCATTACTTCTTTTTTCTCTAGCTTCTTATTGTCTCTTACGATTTTGAAAAGGTATATATTTAAATTTCATGCGCCGTCCATATATTTATGCTTATAATTGAGCGTGAAATTCGCTAAGTGGCAATTGCATTTTTCGCTGCTCGGAGCAAGTGGTGCGAAAGAAGGGAAAAAAAATTTTTTTTTTTTGCACTTCTTCTTTTTTAGTTTTTCTTCGAAAAAGATAACTTCTTCAGGAGGGGGTAAGAGAAGAGATTAATTTCTTCTTCAGAATAATACTGGAGTAGACGGCTAAAGAACCGACTCGAAAAAGGAGAAGACACACCGATAATAAGATACAGAGGGAACTCTTTAATTAATTCTTACGTTTAAAGTTTTTTCTCGAATAATATATTATTTAGGAAATTCTCCATGTTGCCTCTTATAAATATTTCAGCCTTATTCAGTGTCTGGAGGTAAAAAGTATGCTTGTAAAGGCGTTCGTTTCGGCACTTGAGAGATTTTTGTTTTTTGCACATTTTTATCGTTCAACATGGTTCTGCTAAAGAATTGTTAACGAGCTTGCGCTTTCATCGCGCTTTAAGTTATGCCTGATATTTTAAGGAATTGTTACTTTATCCTGCATATTATTTAAAACCACTCATTTTTAGAGATGTACTTTATCATTAAATAACAGAAGTGTGCATGATATCGGAAAGTGGGGAAATTTAGTACATGGTACAAAGCGTCTTTACTCGGTAGGTAGAGATTTGTTTATAAACTATATTATTATTTTTTATTATTTTTGCAGTCTTGTTAACAAATTCTGCATTCAACAAGAGTTCTTAAATGTTTGTTTATGAATAAAATTCTACTGTTTAGATGTGACGATCTTGACACAGTTAATAAAAAATGCTATCCTCTGTAAAAAGGTTGGTCATTTGTATATAAAATGGAAGGTTCCTCTGTATATTTCTTCACATTAAAAACTTGCATATTTATGCGATAAAATTTAGGATAAAATCTACCACTTATAGCCTGTTAATTGTAAAATCAAATTCTATATGAGTTTTCAATTTAAAAATGATATCAAAATCTAATCCGAGTCATTCTTAATATGCTTTCAATTTGCTGATTCGGATGTCTACTGCTCTTAATTGGTAACTGTATGATAAACTTTGCACACTCTTTTTCTGGAACATACGGCTGAAACTTTTCCCTTTATCGCGACTGTTTCCATGGAGAGTTTGCTTTTTCTCTGTGTCTGCTAGACTTCATAAAGCTGGAATTTTTCCTCCCGAAGAAAACCAAAAGGTTCATCTGGCTCTTCTGGGTATTGAATGAAATGGAGTGCAGTACTTAGCCTTGAGACCTAAATAGCATGGTTCTGAATCTCTGGCTTTCGGTCTTCTTCGTGCTGCAATCTTCTCCTCCCGAAGAAAACCAAAAAGTTGTGCTGGCTCTCCCAAGTATTGAATGAAATAGAGTGTAGTACTTTGTCATGAGGTCTAAATAGTATAGTTCTTTTTCTCTGGCTTTTGGTCACCATGCCAGAATATTCTCCTCCCAAAGATAACCAAAAAGTTGAGATCCTCTTAAGTATTGAATGAAATGGAGTGTAGCGCTTTGTCATGGGGCCTAAACAGTATAGTTCTTTTTAAAAATAGTATAACCGGATGGACGGGTAGTCTATTGTTATGTATATATATCCATTAAAAATATCTTATGGTTCGCGCAATCGAGTAATAACCTATTGAGAATAAATTATTAAAATAATATTGAATAAATTGGGTTATTTTGAGGAGTTACATTTCAAAACTAGGTAAATATTATTGTAAATATTTTGTCATTTGTTACAAGACGATGAAGATGACCATTTTTGCGTATATTGAAATAGGAATTTCCAAATACTGCAGGAGAATTTTTTAAATCTCAATCAAGATTTAAAGTCTACATACATCAATACGGAAAATTGTTTCAATCCATAATTAACAAACTTGGTAAGCTGCACTTTCAAGGAAGATACTTCATGATAGGAAAATTCTCTTTTAGAATTTTTAACATAGATATTTAATATAAAAAAATATCTTACTTTTTTTTTTGCTAAAGTTATTAATGTCTACTACATGTCGATCTTTCCCTTATCGCAGAAATTGATGTCATAAATGATAATAGTCTGTATTTCCAATCTTAAAATTCTTTGTTATCACTTTTATTACAATTTATCTTAGCTAATATTATCGATTGAATTCAGATTGTTGATTTTTTTAAAGCACCTCAATAAATTCAAACTCTTTTCTATACAGTTAAGTATTGAATTAGTTTATAAAAATTAAATATTTTCTACAAATAAAGATTCATTTCTTTAAAAGGTTAACTTCGTGTTTTAAGTCAAAAAATGTGCTAAAATCAATTAAAATATTAATCACAAGTAGGGATTAAAAAAATGTTCATTTTGATGGAAACTAATAATTTTATAGAGCGTGAACATTCAGAATGAATCTCGACTGTCTTTCAGTCTGGAAATTCGTACAAGCAATTTACCATTATAAACTTTTTAAGAAGACAGTTCAAATCGCATCTAAATTTGGCACCCAGCAGGGCGTTGCCTTCATTTTAATGCATCTTTAGGGATAACCTCCGTCGTCTTCATAAATATTAAACCATACCAAGGAAATGGTGCAGAACTTCTTTATTAATTGAAAGGACGCCACACCAACTGTACAATGATTGTCAATAAATCTAGAAAAGATGCTCCCCAAGATATCTTTTCTTTGTTTCAGCATCAGCGGCAGCAACGAGGTTTTATTTGAGAAAAGTTACAAATGAGCAAAAATGATAGAATTGTTCGATGATGGACGACATCTTGCTTTAATTATTAAACTCATCAGACAAGCAAAAGTTCCTCGTCGGAGCATAAGTTCTTCTGTGGATGACAAATTACTCCAAACTCTTGTGAGCAGTTTCCTCTTTATGGAAGATTAGAGTAGTCTTGGGTAGCTGTACTCCAAATGATTCCTCTGTTTCATATTGCAAGAAAAGAAAAGTAAAATAGATATTCTCCCTTAAATGAATACTGATGTTAGGTAATTAGTTGCTAGAGGATATTAATGCATACAATTCGTGCCGCGTTTCAAAGGAATCTTAAAACAGTGAAATGTTCGATAATTATGAAACCTAAATTGAAATTCTTCATATTTCGTCTTTCAAACTCTTGGATAGTAGAAAAAGCGCTTTGTGTGCCATTTATTGCCTGCACCTCACCAACTATTAATATTCGATTCGTTCTGTAAGCTTTTTCCAGAGTTCATTGTAATGAAAATTTTAATTGCGTTTCGTCTTTTCTTTCATTTTTTACTCAATATAAATTATTTAATACTTTAAGATTCTTCGGTATGTCTCAGAACATCTTTTAAATTCTGGAATGTCGCTCAAATGGCCTTCTTCTCGAAAACATTAATTGCATATGAGAATATATCAAATATTTTGAAACTGTTAAGAACATTAGATCAGCATATCAGAAAATTAATTATTTTTCGATATTAAATTAAATTCTTCAAAATAATCTCATCTAATGAGATGTATTTTCTGAAGTAAAATAATAAAATGCTGGAGATCATCATTAGGACGTGAAAACACCAGAATTAAGAATATATGCGTCACTTTACTTACTGGCATTTTACACATAAAAATCATTCTTTCCTCTTTATTTAAAAATTTCCGAACTCAACAAAAATAGTTTCTTCTAAAAAATTTCATTTTTCCCCCTTATTTTTAGATAAAGAAGTGCATTACTAAATAAATGAAAAAGTTATGTAAGAAAACAAGAATATTACGTTGTCTACTTATGTAAAACTTTTAGAAATATGTAACAGTCATTTGCTAACTTTTTGCATATCAACACTGCTCCATATTTGAAACAGTGTTATGGCTGCCTTTTTGTCTTATTTTCTTGCTTCTAAAAATCAGTATTAAGTTTATGCATATTCGTTTTCGAGACAAATACCGACGAAAAAATTTTCATTTATAACTGAGAACCGTTACACTCAATAATCCTTTTAAAAAGCTGAGCATTTTGACATTTGTCAATTTTAAGAAAGTTACAAAATGGAGAATATTCATTATGCAAAGGCCCCATAGTTTTATTCCCAGCAGCATAATTCTTTGTTTGTATTTGCAATTGTATTGCTGTATCAGAGATTATTATATACGTATCTCGTTTTTGTTCTTATAAATTACTTTTTAAATACCACCTATTCACCAGCAAATCTTTATTCGAAAATAATTTTTACGTCTGCTTCATTCAAAGGTAATATTTACTAAATTTAACAAAAGCAACTTTTTAAAAATCTTTAACTTAATAATTTGTCATATAATATGCATGCTGGATAAGAAGTAAATCATAATTAAACTAATCGTGCTTCCCATTTTTGAATCACTGAATCTATTATAATTATGTAAAACTATTTTTATGACTGTCACTTCACATGATAAATCAAACAGCACTTGTCATCCAGTATCTAACTGTCTTACAATGTAATGTGAGGCCATATCCTCTTTCTTCTAACAAAATACTTAATGAAATTGAAGTTAATAAATGTGACTTTATTAAATTATTTTATCTTCAATGACAATTTAATTTTGAATAAATCACTTAAGTTTCTTTTATTTCCAATCACATAAGAAGAATTTTAAATAATGAAAGTAATAATCTTCAATAGCTTGTATATTTTGAAATTTAATGGATATAATTTTAGAAGATAAAAATAATTGTGAAAATTTGAACAACAATAATTATAAACATGCCTATTTGGTTGCGCTTTTATGCTGAAATGACGGTTGAGCTTTTCAATAATCTAGTTCAAAGTCCATTCATTTACTAAAAAATAACTAAAATATTTCCTTCAATTACTTAGAAGAATAACTTATTCAAAAGAAATTCCAGAATCTCTATTTCAAAAATTTGCAAGATAAGAGAGAGTTAAAATGTTCAGTTAGGAGAAGATTCATAATAAAACTAGTCGAAGATTCAATCTTCAGCATGATGTATTTCATTGTCATTGTATTTCTCGTGGAATTTCCAGTTTGGAAAAAAAGAATATAAAAACCTGCCTAAAAAATGCCACACATAACTGCAAATAAAGACTTGCTTTTATGCTTAGCATCATAACGCAAATAAAAAGGCTTTTGTTGAAAGAGTCCAAGAAAAAGAAGAGTCGAAGAATATTTCGCTAATTAACATTTTGTGACAATCGAGAAAGCTAATACTATTGAACTCTATCTGTGCATTTTATAATCCGAATTCTATTCAACCATGAGGCTTTCGAAAAGAATGCCATTGATCCAAGATTTCGAAAACTCCTGCCTTCATATCTGAAGTATGCAAGAATCTGAGAGGAGAGGCCACAAAATTTTTAATGGGATATTCAGTAAGAAGGTTGTTTGTAAAAGAATAAAACTACTCGGAATTAATGAATGTATTTGGGTAAACTCAAATGATTTCCATGAGTAGTTCTAAAGAATTTTTCAACCAGTTTTAGCTTAAGTACCTACAGATTTGTAAGAAACTCGAAAAGGTAACTCCATGCAAACATTCATCCGTGAAAACATCGATGCATTTCAACTAATAAAATTTTTAAAGTATATTATTCACATCTTTTGTACAACTTCTAATATATATGTACACTGAAAAATAATTTTTAGAGTTATTATTCAGCGGAACCAATTTTTAGGCATTATTTGATTCTCTTGAAAAGTGATTGTTCAAAAAAATTTTAAATTGTTTATTTCGAAAGTACTTATTTTTCGTTTCTATTGTGAAAGAATAATCCATTGTATTTATTAAAGTATCTAAGAATTCATAATTTATAATCCTACTTGTACTTTAAAAGGCATCTTCCCTGCAACTTTTTCACGTTTCTTTATTTAAGGTACCATTATTATACAAATACTTAGGCTAAAAATTCTTTTTTTTAATAAAAATCCCCACTAATATTGAATTAAAACCAACAAAGAAACGTCAAACAAATGCTTAAGTATGTTATTATTATTAGGGGATGTGATCCATTTACTTACAGCTTTTCTCTCACTTCTATTGCAAATACAATAAAATATAAAATA
>JAPMOR010010963.1:352249-415795 GCA_026543865.1 Argiope aurantia
ATAATATGTATGTATGCAGCTCAACAAATTTAATAATATGTATGTATGCAGCTCAACAAATTTAATAATATGTATGTATGCAGCTCAACAAATTTAATAATATGTATGTATGCTGCTCAACAAATTTAATAATATGTATGTATGCAGCTCAACAAATTTTGCTTCTCTTTACAATTAAATTATATATAAATTTTCTTCGCTTCTTTTACCGAAACAGTTCATGAAGAGAATTTTTAAGAAATCTTAGCTTCATGTACACCGAATTGTTAAGAATATCTTTGTCAAAAATAAGAAATTAGAGTATAAATACGCAATCTAGCTTAATTACCGCAGTGATATTTAAACATAATATTTTATCTAAGGGGAATCTGAAATATACAAACATTTCGATGAGTCTTTTCTGAATAATATACAAGACATCGTTGGGATTTTTTTTCATTATAAATTCACTTAGTGCCTTCACCATCATTCAAAAATAACTCAAAAGATAAGTGAAAAGAAGTAATTATGAATTTATATCATCGTCAGGAATAGATGTGAAAATTCGAAAATTCATTGAAGAGTTCTCAGCTTTAGCAACAAAAAAAGTCTTGGGTGGACTTCAAAAATTCAAACACTAATTAAATCATCAAATTGCAAATAGTACTTTTACTTTGATATAATTCAAAGTTTAGAGCATGTATCTACAAATCTAAAGACCAAATCCGAATATTTCTAAAGCGAATCTTCCAATTTAATTACCGTAAGTAGACGAAAATTCAACATTGTGTCCGAACATAGATTTTTCTAGTCTGGAATCTTATTATATTCTTGAACTGAATACCATAAAAGAAAATTGGATTCCGAATTACTATACTGGAAAATAGCTGTAACGCATCAGAAAAGATCCTGGCACGTAATTTGAACGGCATCTGCTCTTATAATTATTTATTTAAAGATGAATCGTAAAAATACTCACTTTTATTTAAGTGTAATTCATAAAAAAACTTCGACCTGATTATTAGTTTAGTCGCTAATAAATTACTTTAGTTCTTAAATTCATGTACTTCCTTAAAATAAGCACTGCTTGTTGGATATTAATATTTAGGAAAAAAAACTGTTTGAAGAAAAACATTTAAAAAGCACCGGGAAAAAAACAGCATAGTTTTCGTGAAAACTGCTACTGATTATTTCTCTAGATGTCATTTTTTGTACTTATAAAAATAGTCGGAGTAATAGTTTCCAATTAGTAATTAAGGAAAGTACCGGTTCATTTAAATGTCCGCAAAATCAACAGTAAAAGGTTCTTGCCATTTTTCAATGGTATGGGCTTATTGCAAAACATTATTATGATTTTTTTGAAAATTATATAATAGCTCCACAAAAAAATTCCAAGGCATATGCATTCAGTTTAATGCCCGTCGTTCCATTCTATAGTTAACTTAAAGCCAAACGCTATGTTTATATTGTTTAAATTTGGAATTGTATATTGTGTTTTAATTGCATCTATCCCCCATCATAATATCTGATCAGTTTTTCAGCACTTTTTTTCTCTTTTTAGCTGCACAATGAATTTCATTACGTAATTTTGAAAACGAAATGTTTTAACTAATGAATATTAATTTAATAATAACGCAAAATACCAAATATAGTGATAACAACAGGAATCGCTAAATTATTTCCATAAACAACCATAAGAATTATATTTGCCAAAACAATAGTTACTCCAAGTCAATAACTTGAATTATTAAATATTTTGAAAATTTTGTCTAGATTTATTTCACTAAAATAAGCTTATTTTATGCTTTAATTAAAGGTATTGTATTAAAACATGCCACAATACAATCATTTATTATCAATGTCCCAAAATAAGTGACTATAAATATAATTATTAAAATAAAAAAATAAGTACATTTAAACAGTTTTAAATTATCATTTTTCTTTCATCAAATTTTATGCTCGTATTTCAGATATTTAATATAGTTAATTTGTACTAATAAAAAACATTTAAATGCCCTCGACATAAAAAATTAAAATATATAGTTTTTAATAAGATTTCTTTTGTTCAATTTCACAATAAAATTTCTCAAATTATTTTCAAACAACATATCAGATAGTTCAATTGATCTCTTAACTTAATATAATAACAAAATAATAAAATATATTTAGTAAAATTTATGCTCAAAAATCTATTTGCAAAGTATGTCGATCGGAAAATCAACATAATTCCAAATAAATACGGATTCTGTTAAATGGATAATGTATACCAATTCAAAAAGAGTAGCAATTATTCATTAAAAACTGTATCCGGCTCTAGAGGCAAAACTTTCGATTCCTGAGGAAGAATTCGAGGAAAATAATTTAATACAATCTTGAAGTATTTCATTTTTCATCACAATATCATTCCTAACATAAAAGCTTCATTTAGTTTGGATCACAGGCATTTGTATTGAATTTACAAAATTCCAAAGACTTTTAGTCTTATTATTGGTATAATTAATTAAGATTATTAACGGAAAAATGTTGAAACATCCGGTTTATTATTCACACAATAGTCTTTCTCTTCAAAGTGAATTTGTGACTAATGGCATAAAATGAATGCAAGTTTTGATATAATGTCAACAACTATTTTTATGAGTAAATCATTAAAATCGCTTTTGAATTCTCTTCAAATTTTAGTAAGATGCACAAATAGACTTTTATCACTTTACTTCTAAATGGAGAATGCAATTAGCTTAATTTATTTAAATCAATATCTTTGAACAAAATAAAAATCACTTTTCTTATAATTTCTTATTCTTTTCTCAGTTTCAAAAGAGATATTATAAAATTATTCATGGCTATAGTTAGATGAGGCATATGTTTTACGAATATTAAACATAGTATTAAATTTATCGCCAATTATTATAACCCCCAGAAGGACAATGTACTGGTTGTTGTAACAGACCTCTGGGAACTAAAATGTTCCGCCAGTGTACTGGGACACTAGGACCAATGGTAGGGTATAACGGACATTTACACTAGGTTGGTTATTCCAACAACTAATCTGGTAGTACTAATGGCAGCTTTAATGCAGTTAGTAATAAACACAGGTTTAAACCAACTACTAGCATCCAAATAATTAACTGTCTGATTAAAACAATTCTTTTAATACAAAAAAAGCACTCATCTGGATTCAATACAAAAAATATCTACATGAATGAGAATCAGCTATAGCGTAAATTATCAAAAAATTGGAATAAAAGATAAAATACCTAGTTTTATTTTTTTACTTCGTGTTTGTTGAAAATTGAATTATAACTGTATAAATTTTACGTTATGTGTTTTCTATTCTTATATTAAATTTATTTCGATTTTTTTCTAAGCGATTCTGTGAGAAAGAAAGTCGTTTAATAATATTTAAAACACAATTTTAATTTATAGATACGCATCTATAAAAATTGATGCATTTAAAATATTCAAAGGATAAATTAAAAACATTATTCTTGTTAATGTTTTACATCACGAAAGATACGAAGCGCCCAAAAACTTTCTAACATATTATTTAAAATAAAATTACAGAATTAAGGCAACTACGATTTTACGTCCCGTGAATTTTATCTTACCTTTTGAAAAGCTTTGGATATTGCTAAACGGTCTGATGGATCTAAACAGCATAAAAGGAGAAGATACAGTAAAAAGAGTGTGTTGAAGTCCACGTTCTCTCTTCAGAAACAGCCACGTTTGCTTAAGATGAAGAACATAAACTGCACAAAGCAATAAGAAAGGCCATCTTTGAACACCTTAAAAGATTATACAGAGCATCTCTGCCTGTGAACTCACTTTCAACTTTGTTGGAACGAATATTTTTAAGAGTTTGTGCATTCGTTTAAAAGTTCAAAAACTGCTGGATGTCATATTATGTTTCTAAAAACAATAGATTATTTTTAGATGGCTTCTTTATTTCTGTGTATAAAGATATTTCGTCAAGCAATAATAATTAATTTATGCATATATGGAAAGGTGCCGATTTATTGCACTGTCAAAAGAGATTAGAAAGTCACCAAGATTTATTCAATTTAAAAAATATTTTTATTGTATCTTAAATCTATTAGAATAATTTACGGAATACAGATATACGGAAAGTTGCCATTTATTGCACCGTCTGAAAAGATTAAAAAGTCACCAAGTTTTATTCAATTTAAAAAATATGTTTGTTGTATCTTAAATCTATTAGAATAATTTATAGATAAATTGTTTCATTTTATTCTTTTAGCTTTTATTTCTTTATTTTAAAAAACAAAAATTACTATAGATTATATCATATTACATAAAAAGCGTTTTTATTTTATTTTGAAGTAATTTTATTACTAAGAAGTTCCGTTTATATTAATTAATTTAAACATAACATACACTGAAAAGTATAAATTTATTATGATTTCAGAAGCTTTTTAGAAGTTACTACATTTTATTCGATTAAATTACCAAGTTTTTCGGTGTATTTAAATTTTGATGTATTATTTTACAAATCAGTTTATTTCTTTATTCCCTCTGAGATAGGGGAATTTTACTTCAAAAACTACTACAAGTAGTATTTTCATAAAATGTGCAATATTTTCAGAAGGCTTCTTTGATTTTATTTTTAAAAGATTTGTCATTACATTGCAACAATTGCTTTACTTGTGTACTAGGAAATACTAATTTATTATGCTGTTTAAAAGGATTTGAAACTGTCTCGTCTTATTCAATTGATTCACAATGCATTTGTGTATTCAAACTTTTTTGAAGTACTTTGCATGTCGCTATACTTCGAAATTGCCCATGAAATGCAAAACTTTTTATACAAGAATGGCCTTTACAGCAGAGCATAAGATATTAGTTTAAGATGCATCTTTTCTTGAAATTAATCCTGGGTTTTCGATACTATGCAAAAAATCTCTCTTTTTTTTTTTTTTTTTTTCATGCTCCTTAAATGTAGTAAGCAAAAATTTCATTTTTTTTTTCCTTTTCTTCTTCCTTTCTTATTGACCTTCTGTTCTGTTCTTGTGAAGCGTCTTTCTTAGATCTTCCTACACACCTCGATGCGAAGAAAATCAAACCCGACTGACTTTATTTTAAAACTAGAAAATTTGTTTGACTTGATTAGGATGATACGGAATCATACATAAAACATGAGCTTTCTCTTGAACCACTATCGATACAAGCATTTCATTGGGACAAGCATTCCTTTTATAGTTTGATATTGGTTCTGGGGATGGTTTCTTTATACGAGTCTGCGTGCGATTCAAAATATAAACATTCAAATGAAAATAAAAATTTAAATGAAATGTTTCCCATACAAATCCTTTGAAATGATTTTTCCCTTAGGTGTCATATAACTATTACTGAAAAACTAAGTTCATCATGTGCCAGTAATGACAATAAAACATCATTCTTCGTCTAGTAAAAAAAAACATACAAATAAATTGTTTTTTAGATAAATTACATATTTAACTGTTAAATATTTGCAAAATATCATGTTAATTTGCTTACTTTATAAGTACTTTTTTAATTATTGATAAAATTTTTAGAGAGTCGGCTTCATTTTATGATGAGCTGTGGAAATTCTAAATCTATCCCTTTATTAAGCATGCTATAAATATTTTGTGCTCATGATGTAAATTTCTCTTGCGGTAAAATAAACAAAGACATTTTTTTTTATTCTCATTCGTTTGTGTTAGCACAAAAACGTTTCAAGCTTACTTTCGTTTCATAGAAACGAATTTAAATCCCAGCAGTTATCTAGAATTTTAATTTTTTGTGATAAGAAATTCAATTTCCATCAATTGAATACAAGACAGTTTTTAGAAGACAAAATGTTATTAATTTCATATGATTTGCTTCGTTGAACTCTTGTTTCGAAGCTATACTACAGACTATATAGCCTTGAAACTTGATTCTCAGTTATATTGCATAGACGGTATTTAATATCAATGTTGTAGTTAACATTGGAAATTTAATAAAAATAAAAAATAAGCACAATTGAATTAAAATAAAAAAAAAATTACTTTTCGCAGATGAATATTCAATTAAATAATATTCATTTATTTGGAAGAAAAGTTTTTGAATAAAATGAGATAGAATCTACATTAAATTTACAGTTTCTATTATTCGTAATAAAGCTATTTAAGTTATTACTTTATTGCATACGGACGGATATTTAATAGTTTCTATATAAATAAAGATTTGTTTTATTCCGAGTAACAGTAAAGGAAATTTATCAATTTTTTGCAAATATTAAAATTTTAAAAAATTAAACTTGAGTAAGTGGTTTAAATAAGAGTAAATGGTTTAAGTAAGTAATTTTAATTTTTTTAAAGTCAAGTGAATAGAAAAATGCTAAATCAATTATGAATAAAAATGTGTACAACTTTAATAAACTCTTAATTTTAAAGTACATTTAGATTTTATAAATATTCTGCTAAGCATTTTAAAAATATAACTGTGTTCTCAGTTTCAGTGTCATTAAACTCTTATCAGCTTAAGACCGAGATTATGTACAATAAATAGGTTTTGAAATTTCATTTTCAGAAAGCGAAAATAAGCTGTTCAGAACGGGAAAAAGAAAAGTTTATTGGAATGCCATTAAAGCAGAAAACAATTATGTACATAATATTTAAATATATATTTTATATTAAAAATATCTAATATTTACAAATAGCCCTCAAACCAGAACATAAATCATATTCCAGTAATAAAAGTAACTAACTCGGGATTTGAAGAATAGGATGTTCCTGTACGCTTCATGGCATCTGAATAAGTCATGAGATGCATCTGGTTAAGTAAATATATGAACATACCATCCACTATATTCTTGAAATGAAATTCCTTGTCGGAGAACCTGTTTGCATGATATTTGACTTTAAACATGCTAAAAATTTATAGATACTTTCCAAATGCTTTCGAAAGTTTTGAGGTTGATAGAAATTTGAAAAAAATAATATCGTAGTATCAAATAAGTTCGGTGAAATTGATTGTTAGCTATTTCATTTCAATGTATCAATAGCATGATCTGTCAAATCTTTGATCCAAAGTGTGGAATTACAAAATAATTAAACTCTAACATTTTAATACTCAAGATTTCGCGATATATATTTTTGTGATTGCTTGTAGTTATTGAAATGATGTGTCTCCTTTTCAGTAGTATGATTAATTTCTGTAGGAAATTTGTTTTAAATAATTAGGATTTTATCCGAATTCATCACTGTTGTCTGCCAATTTATCCGTTTCAACGAACGAATAGGTAACAGTCTAATGCATTAGAAAGATTCACCAGCTCAGGTAACTTATTCCGAAAGAATAGAGATTCACAATAAATCGATGATTCTTCTTCGTAATTTTAATTTCGAACAGGAGTAATGATTTAATGAAAAAGAAGAAAGCCACTAAGCGAAATGAAAATACTATAGTTTAATCACTTTTTCTTTTAAAACAATATGACTATAAATTCACAAGAGTTCACAACATAAGAGTCCATATTTTTGCAATAAATGAATGATCTTTCAGTGCATTAAATCGCAAATTTTAACTTCAAAGTAGCCTCAGAAAGAATTTAAATATTCAAGAAATTCATTAGCTTAGGCAACTTATTATTAAAGAAGAATATGATCGAAATTTTTCAAGAATAGGTACCATGAATAGTAATCTTATTATAACAAATTGATAAATGTGTAATGAGTGTTTCTATCTTCTCTCTAACTAATAGTTTCCTATTGCAATGAAAAACTTATAACAGAATGAGAAATCAAGGCAATATGTATTAGAGATTCCACAGTGTCTTACTCTTAAAAAGAATGTGATTGAAATTTCGCAAGTATAAATATAATTTTACTAATTAACGATAACTTCACATTAGACTAACAATTTTTCAATGCGATTGGCAATCAATTTTGTTTTTGAACCGGAGTAAGAATTCAATAAGAAAGTAAACAGGGACACTATTTGTAAGTACTGTAGATTCAATATCATACACAATTTATTTCTAAATAATGATGTGATTGAAATTTAACAATATTTCTATCCTCATTATTCTTTATCGAGATACTTAATCCAAGAATTAAAAAGATTCCGTTCATTGTACATTTTACTTGAAATCTAATTTGGTGTCTTAAACAAATGTAGAATAAGACATGAGCTTTCTTAATTAATGCTGGGAATGCTTGGAACCAGTAAAATAGTGAGGGTCGATAAAATATTTAATTACATTTTTTCATTGGATTCCTTTATCAACGACTACGATGATAATGCGTTCTTCAAATAACTTTCGTTAAGATTTCCTTTAATCGAAAGAAGCAAAAAAAGGAGTGAAGAGAAGTGAAATTAGGTAAACAGAAAAGAGAAGAAAAAAAAAAACTGTTGAACGTGCAAATGCGTTAATCCAACATTTTTAGCGATGAAGAAAATGAGTGATATTATAGAAAAATATTTCTCTAAACTTTATTGATATAGAATATTTTAATTAATGATAAAGTTAATGTTTTATTAAGATAGGATTAATATTTTAATCTAAATTTTTCAAAAAGTTTAATTAAATAACAGAAATTTATAAATCTGTTGCGTGTATTTATAGTTTCGCTGAAAGCATCATAACGATGAGTTACATTTTTTACAACGTCGAAATTATATTAATAGAGTAATTCAAATAAGAACTTTCTATTATGAAGAGTAGAGAAAAACTGAATACGATCCAAAATTATTAGAAAGAGTTCAATAAAAGAAATTTATTTAAAACTGACTCTTAAGTCTCTTTGTAAACTTGATTAACAACGAAAAGGAAAATACTTTTCTTAAGTCATTCAGTTTATTAATTAAAATTTTAAAGACAAACTTTGCTTTTGGGTAATAAGAAACGCTTTTTCTTTGCACACTTTTATTAGTAATTTTTTATTTGTATTCTCCAGCATAAAATAACTCCAATATGTTTAAACTCGCGTATTTTTAGCATAAAAATGTTTCATTTGTTATAAACAGACAAATAATATATATAAACGTAAAAATCGCATAATGTTTGAAGTCAGATAAATAAGTTATTTGCTTTAATTGGGATCAAACAAAATTTATAAAAAAAGCATTATATCCTTTAAACGTTTTTTAAACTGCTGATAAATATTTTGACGCTACGTTCTGCTAAAAGGACTTAAAGTTATTATAGCTGAATGGAAATGAATTTTTTTATGCTACTGTTTTTCTTAAAGCTTTGATTTATTGCATTTTGCAACAACAAGCGAAGTAGAAACTGCATTCAACGCTTTTCAGAAGACTTTGTCATTTACGTTAATTCATTTAATAGCGATAAGGATTCCTGATGTCTATTCTAGAGAATTTCTTTCCTATTCCATTAATATAATTTGAGCGTTGAGTTTAAGCAGGGAAGCAGGAATAATTGAAAAGAACCTTTTTGACTCCCTCCAATTTTGCTTGGCAAAATAAAGCAAATCCCATTCGATAAGAGGATTAAATGAACTAATCCATAACTTACGGGAAACAATTATTTGTAATTTTAATATGTTTTATTATTTTAACTTATCAACTAACTTTTCATGTCACAATAGCTAATAACTGCTTGCAATGCTCAAAATCTTAATTATGCATGAACGCACATGAAATGCGATAATTTTTAGTAGATAAGAAATATTGGATTTTTTTTTATCATGGAACCAATATGCAAAAATACGTTGAAAATGTAAATTCGAAGGCATTGAAAATTCATTTATATTGTTTAAGGATTTATCGCTAAATTAAAGTATTCTCAATCATTTTGCGTTTATTTGAAACAAAGAGTTTTAAGGGGTACTAATTAACGAAAAACAAATATAAATCTTTTTGTAGATAATTAATAGCATATGACTGAAAGAGTATTGCAATAAAAAAAAGGAAATGAAAGAAGAAGGGAATTTTTGAAGAAACAAACATTACCTACACAAGGGCATTTCGTCTACTTCAGTTTTTGAAAATTAAACATATTTCTTTGAAATGATAACCAATATTGTTTTCCATGTCTTATATTATCTACATTTTATAAAGAAAGAAATGAGCTAAAAATTCATATGAATCTTCAAAACTTATAAGACAACTATTTTTGCATGTAAAAAGTCAATTTAATATTAGAAATTCTACAATATAAACAACAAACAACCATAAATTCTACAACTAAAAATATTACTATATTTAAACGATACGATACATTTAAACTGCTGCTTTAATTGTTGTTGTTTTTTCGCAAAATGTTACTCGAATTGTTTCTTTCATCTTAAATTGTTTATGAATGTCAGAAAACAAATACATTTCTGAACCATTCTTGTGGAGATCGAAATTCTCTTAAGTTATAATGACATTTTTGAGATATTCGTCTCAAAAATAATGTTTATTAAGTACATTTTTTTTTTTTGGAATAACTTGTCGTTAGAAAATACAAAAATTCATTTTCATAAACTATCGAACTAACTCATTGAAAAATGGTCCATTGGTGATTAATGACAGTTAGTTAATGAAATAGTTAGGTAATGAAAAATTATTCAGGAATCTATTTATTTCAGATTAGACCTTTGGGCAATTATAAATTTTGTTCATTATCTATTTATTGAAAAGCAATTCATTTTTCTTGATATATTTTGATCTTTTGACAAATAAGTTCTCATAAATAGAAACTTATTTAAATATACATGCATACTAGTATATATGAGTATTCTTTGAATCATCTTAATATTTATACATGTACCTTTAACTATTCGTCTCTATTCATACATTAATAAATAAAAAATATGGATTAATAAATCAGTTTTGGGAGAAATGGGAACCAAATTCAATCACGTTCAAAGAATGAGCTCTATTATTCAATATTTATTAAAATCAGAGCTTTGAACTTCCAAATCTAACTCAACTCCAAGCAAAATTAATCAAATACAAAAACGCAAATCCCTCTTCACCTGAAATTCTTTCCGCACTTGAATCGTTTCTCAAATTTTAATTATCTCGGTAAATGTAATAAAACCGAAGAATATGAAAAATTGTTAAAGAAGGAAAAAAATGAAATATATTCCTTTGAGACAGAATAAACTTCAGATGGATTATCATAAACTGTTTAATCATTTACCAAAACACACAAACTCAATAGAATAAAAAACTTTAATAAACTGAAGAAACTGTGGTTGAAAATATTTTTGTTCCGGCGATTATGAGTTGTGAAAAATAAGGAATTGCTTCAAATTTGTTTACATCTTTAACGAAGAAATATTTCAAACTTGATAAAACTGTGTTATGGTATTTAGCGAACAAAAACTTATCTAAGTAAAAACTTAAATATTTTAATCCGAAATATTAGTGTGTAAAATCCAACTTATGAATTAAAAAAGAAATAAAGTAAAGGACAAGAAAGTTTGTCAATATTTTCTTTGTTTATTGTATGATAAGTAAAATATTAGTTCAGTGTTAATTAATTTGCGTTTTCTCTGTAGGATTCTTACCAGTTTAAGAATATTTTTTTTTAGTTTTTCCATCGCATTTGGTGCTTAAATTGCGCATAAAATATTTCGTTTGACCAGGAAATATAGGACTTTTAAGTTATTATTATTTAATAGGTGTTTGTTTCGCTCTATTCGCCTAAATGAAAATCTTCTGTATAGAAAAATGTCTTTCCGAAGTTTTATTTTATATTTCTATCCTAAAAAACACCTTGAATTATTGAGAATATTTTCAGCCTTCATTGTTTAACTATCTTTATCTGGTTTAAAATATAAATGCATTATGTCCGTTCCTAGCATACTTCCCTGGTTTGAAGAAACAACAGTAGACAAAATTGTTCTCCCTTGTTGGTAGAAAGTATGTTTAAAAATTCCCTTATAGCGTATACAATTTCGAAATGTTTTTGAAGACAAAGCAAGTAAACCATTAATAGACATTCCGATATTAAGTTATGAATTATCATACATATTCACTTATTATTAGTTATTTGAATATATCTTAGAAACAAGGAAAATAAACAAAATCAGATACATTTTTTGCTATACTTTAAATGCATCTTATGATAATACCATATAAAAAACAATAACTTTTGCCAATGCATGTGGCTAAAAAACAATATGAAATCTTCTGGATGAATTATTTAAAATTTATATCATTCATGAACTGTTATTTTTTTTAAATGTGACAACGGATATCAAACATTTATGGTTACAATCAGGAAAATATACGATATAACTTAAATAATTTAAAAGATGCAAAGAGAATATCAGAGTTCTCTGAACAACGAAGCCATTCGAATTATGATTTTATTGAAAATATAAATAGAATTCATGTTGTTCCTGTTGAAATAGAATTCCTGTTATCAACAGCAATATCGAATTGTAACTATTATGATAAAAGTAAATAAATATCATACTAAATTTTAAACAATAAAAAACAGAGGCGGGTCAAGTTTTGATAAACTTTTTCTTAATTTGGTTTAATAGTTGAATTACACTTGATATTTCTGAATATTTTTTAATTCATTTTCTTAATAATATTTGTTTTACTATGTTTTCATTTTTGTTTTTCGTTTCTTATCAATCTAGAAGAGAAAATCAAACTTGAAATAACTGTTTCAAAAAGAAATGTAGTTTTTCAATTAATATGTTTATTATATACTTTAAGAAATTTCTGATTTTTAATTTCTGATAGAGGTAAGATCATGTTATATGAGAAAATGTTATTCTAAACAATTTTTTTTTAAAATTTTCCTTGCCATTATTTATTAAGGGACTAAGTTTTAACTAATATAATACAAATGTGGCAAAATAAATCAAAATTCCAAAAGATACTAAATACGCATGAGAGTTTATATATTTTCTTGCAGCCTTTTAATACTTTTATTTTTCACCGAAAAACAGTTAAACTAACCTGATTAGCAATAATTATTTTCCCAGTAAAAAGATTTAGCCACATTCATAACTGAAAAAAATTATAATAGTAAACTATTATAAAGTACTTTGTAGCTAATAAAGAAGTAAGCAACTGTATTTAAAGGGCATTAAAACCACGAAGTAAAACGAAATTCAAAAATGGTGATAAAAAACCTGAATAAATAAATACATTCTTCAGAGCTTAAGATTTTTGAAAATTTTTTGGATATATATTTTAATTTATTCTATTTACCTTAGCATTGTTTAAAACCTTTCTGCATTGCATAAATAAAAGAAACAACAGAAATGTTAAATGCTCCGTAAGCCGCCGAATTAAATCGTAAAAAAGATTTAAAGGAAATATGCTTTCAAAAAATGTATTAGTGCGAAGCTTTGAAAATGGAATAAAATTGTACTTAAATGCACTATTATAAGAAACATGTAAAAAAATTTAATGAAAATCGGAATTTTTAATTATTAAAAAGTAGCTAGCAATCTGCGAGACTAAACACAATGTCTTTGCCACGTAATCTCATCACAGAATCATTTTTAATATTCACATTTTATTGCGAGAGAAATTATTTAGACAGCTAAACAAAACATCGGGGATTTACATTGCTGGAATCCTCCTTCAATAGATTTTAATAAAAACAATTCTCTGACTTAACATTATTTTCAAAAAATTTTTAGATGTTTCAATTTAAATATGAAGCAGAAAATTGAAAATTTAATTGAAAAAGATCACAGACGATTTTTATTCCTAACCGAGAAATAACTCATTTTCTAATATTCTGGCAGCAAAACTGAAGTAAGTCAACACTAAAATGAATTTTCCGAAAGAAAATAAGGCATTTAATTTTAAAGAAAATACAAATTAATTGAAAATATTTATGCATATTTTTACACGAATAAAACTAAAAACTGTTTGTGTTAAAATCATTTTTAAGCTTAGCTATAATTTGTATTGTGGGATCAAAAGAGATTGTTGGACGGACTTATGTTTATCCAAAGTGCGATAAAAGTTGTTTTTTGGTTATTCAAATGCTTATAGGGACGGATACGTTAAAAGAAGATAACCAGGCAGGTGTTATCATGAAGCGTGCTTTTCGTGACCATGTAATAATGAAGATTTTTTGGCTTTCGTCCAGGTAAAGAGCGCAAAATTTTTTTAAAGAGGAAGATCAAATTTCGTATGCAGCCTTTAATTTAAACATTAACGAATAGATTTTTTTGAATGAAAGTTCGCTCGACCGCCTTGCAAAGTTTGAAATTAAAGAGTTCAAGAAATCGAAATGATTAAAAAGAGCTGAAATCCTTTCACTGATTTTAACGAAAAAAATCGTTAAAGAGGAAATACGATTTTTAAACTTTTGGGAAGGTATTCTTTTCTTTCAGTTTTATTTGTTATATTATATACGTATGTAGAAGAGCTTTTTTTTATTGTAAGTTTTAGCTCTTTCCAGTAATGGGAATACGGGCACGTTGCTTTTAAAATGCATGAAATTGAAATTAAAATATCGGGCATCTGGTTATAAGCGTCTTTAGAAAAGATTTATTGAAGAATTATAATTTTCTTTTCTTTTCATATCAGTTTCATATTTCGAATTAATTGCCTTAGAAGGGATTTTGTTTCATTTCTTACGCTTTTCTTTCGCAATTTGCGCCCACAATCAGGAGATGTGAAATACAGAAGGATTTTTTTGTCCCCGTACATTTCTTTTTAATATTTGGTAGTCGGTTTTTATTGCCGTTATGCAACGCCAGAATAAAAAAATCTTTCTATAAATTTCTTTCTTTTTCTAGTAAAAGAAACTGCAGTTTTTTAGAACTCGTTGGAGTCACTTTGATGAAAAAAAGTAATAAATTGTCTGTATTAATAATAAATTTCCAACAGTTTATAAAATTAAAGTCGATGTTCATATTAAAATAGGTATTAGAATAAAAATTAAAATAAATTAATCTTTTGGCAAAGGAAATCTTTACTTAAAAACAATTTCTAACATATTTTGGATTATATTTATTAAAAATATATAAACCAATAGTAATTTCCAGATGCTTTATTTAATTGCCGTCAGCGCATAGTGAAAAAAAATTAGGAATTAAAATAAAATTTCCTTATTCTGGTGAAAATGTCCTTATACCTATAATAATCTCTGTAATCAATTTTATAAGAAGAAAAATTGAAATATCTACATCTTTAATAATTTACGACACCTAATATAACTTCAGTCAGATTTTGGAGTAAAAACTAAGAAATATATATAAATATATCTTTTTTTCTTATGAACAAAATTGTTATTCCTTTCCGAGCATTCACTTTTTACGATAAAAGCATTTCTAGAATAATAGCCTGTGATTTCTACATTTTTAAAGCCTTTATTCCCATGATTAATAATCTTTGACAAAATTAAACTCACGCATAATTTATTTATTAATAGTCATAGGAATATTAAAGTCGAATAAATAACCAACTTTAAGAACTTTAGAAAATTCAATATATATTAAGATTTACAAATAAAATTTCAAAAGAAATAATTTTTACACACCAAATCTCTTTCCAAAACTTTAAAAGAGAACTTTCAAAATTTAAAAAAACATTAATAAATCGCGTTAGCGTTAATTAAAAGAAAAGCATTTTAATAAATTCGCGCCTTTCAATCAAGTGAAACTTGCGCATACATTTTTTAATGCAAAAAATAAATGCAACATTTTCCTAAAGGCAAGAATTCCTTTTATTTTTTATAAGTGCTTAAAAAATATCATGCTTATTAAGAATCGTTATGAAACTTATTCGAAGTTAATTGTAACAATTTTTTACTGCTCTTGTAATTCATTAATAAATTTTCCAGGAGAAAAGAATTCGAATGAATTTTTAAAAAACCAGAAGAAATATTTAATGTAAAAAAATTAATGCAGTAATTTTTAGCTTTAACTTTAAAAAAATCCATATTTTTATATTTCGCAAGGAATAACTTTCCTTAAGGCTTTTACTGGATATTCGCGATATCTTCGAAACATTTTTTTGAGAAAAAAAATCCAGTAAAAGGAAATAGAAGATAAAATTAATTAATGTTAGACGTTGAATTGTTGGGTGAATTGATGTCTTTAAATTGTTATTTCTAATCTATACGACTCACTCAAAAAATATATATGAACATGTTAGTTTCTAAAATTTAGTAAATTTAATAAGTGAATGTATTTTAATACTAGAATTAAAAGTAAAAAATTATTTTTAAAAAATAGAATCATTTGTTTCAAGAACTATGATGTCCTCTTTTTGCATCTTTCTTAATTCATGCTTTCTATTTTCTATGCATATATGTCATTTTAGCATGTTTATTGAAAATGAGAAAAAGCTTAGATATCATTAGTATAATTCTAAAAACTGCTTTTATAGTAAATAAATCAACACAAATCTGTTAAATATTTTATTAATAATAACATTGAAAACTTTAATTATTTCTAGCTGCCAAGTTAAATGTGGAAAATACTAACAGAAAACTAAAATAAAATTTTTTATCTCTTAAAAAAGTGAACTTGGAACTTCTTAAATTTTTTTAATGTGTCCATTGTTTGCTATTCACATACTTGTTAAAAACTTCGAAATATATTTCTAAATACACACATTTTTCTTTACAAATCTAATACTGCAAATCAACCTCCAGAGTTCTTCATAATTTTATTTACTTTTTAAAATCAGATTGCAGATTTTTACGTTTTATTGTCGCTAAAAAATATTAATTCCTAAAATAAATTTTAAAAGAATTATTATTTATTAATATATTTCTCATTTGTAAACATTCTATTAATAATCAAATACAAACAACCGAATTCAGTTCAATGTCGGATACATTTTTCATATTATTTCAAATATGGAAAATATAGCAAATAAGAATATTCGCTTCTTTTAATCTGATATTTACATATTCGATTAAAAACTTTGGAAACATTTCACGTTCAAATGGCTCATCGCCTCTTCTCTTTATCAACCTTTTCGAACGCACATATTCAACTCGAATAGTTTCTCCTTCTTTTGAATTAAGTTTTTCAAAATGAGTTCAACATTTCTAATATAATTTGTCCAAGTTTTAGTTGAATATTTCTTAATAGTTTTCACGTTTCGGCATTTTCTCATCACAGTATAACGATAATTAACTGCATAGTTTCCTTATACATTTCCAAGAATAAATAATTTAAAAAGTGTTTCAAGCTTTTGATTTAATTTTTTTCAAGAAAAACTGAGTATTTTCTATCTACGCTATTTGTTTTTAAAAATGGCTACATTGCAGATTAATTTTTTTTCATTCTTAAAATATATAATCAATTTGAATGATTTCTAATTCAAAGAAAAATAATGAATAAACTGTAATCTTTTTCATCTTTATATATTCAAAGCAAACTAAATATTTCAATTTTTTTATTAATCCTTTCTCGCTAAACGCTTGTTAACAAGTTTATAATTTCAGCAGTTTCTCGTCTTTTCTGTATCATTTTATTTCAAACAGCCTGAAATTGCCGTTTGCAACAATGCTTATATTTGTTTAAAACTTTTAAACGCATTTCTTAATTAAACAAAACACTTTCCAAACATTCCTGCTGAATTCTCTAACTTTCTCATTCTATAAGAGAGCATCGCCTTAAATTTCGTCGCATTCTCTCTTCAAATCAGACTCTTTTCACCCCCTTACGGAAAACGATAAATCTACTCTGCTGAAAAAAATAAACAAAATTGATCAAAATTATTTCCGATCCCTTAAGTTCTTATCCTATTTGCGAATTGGCTTTTTTCTTTTCAGCCAGGAACTGACAAAAAACTCCGAAGTCGCATTTATAGAAGTAACCGTAAGTAGGAAAGGAGGCGCACCTACCTTGAAGGAGCAAGAGTAACGTAGCCCACATGGTCTTTAAGCGAAGAGCGAAATCCTCTATCAGCCATAGCCCATGATCGCCCAAAAACGCCGGCAGCGCCTCACCCAAACTTTCACTCCAACTTCGCAGCTGCATGGGAAATGGCACGCTTAACGCAAGAAGACCCTCCCCTTGCCATTTGTATCAGAACACAACGTGCGGAAGAATTCGTTTCACAAGTAGATAGCAGATTTCCGAATTCACTTCTTACAAAGAATTTTATTTCATTGTCTTATAGTAATTTCAGCAGCAGCAGCATTTTTTTTTTCTTTCTCTTAAAGATAACGAAAGCTTTTCACCAAATTTAAGATTTAATTCTCAAATTAAATCTACGGGTTTGATTAAAGAAATGCAAGAAAAGTCACATTCCTTATCAAAAAGATTAATATATTCACTTTCGCACTGAGACTTCTTTAAGGTAATGAATGATAATAAAAAATTATTAATGGCAAGAATTCATAAAATGAACTATTTAACTATGACTTCCAAATTCAAAGACGATTTCCGTATGAATTCGGACCTTATATAATATACAGACAAAAAAGTGAAAATATATTATTTATATGCAATGCTTGTTATTATGTCTAGATATCTTTGCAGTGAAGCGATTCTTATAAAAATTTGAATATTAAAAATGTTTTGTTTGAGAATCCTTTAAGAGACCAGTTACTTAAAATATTTAATTGAAAATTGTAGCGAGCGGTAATACTGGCGAACCGGCTGGTCGCCAAAGGCGGCTAGTATTATAATAAACGTAGCTCTGCAAATCGAGTAGAATAACTGATACGCAATTATTATTATTATTTGTCAAAAATAGAATAGTTAAATTCATTTCAAACTATATTCTAAGTTTTCTGAGTTTCAATTCATTATTTAAGTAACTCTAAGAGTAATAATTAAGAGTAATAATTCTAATTTAAGTAACTTAAGTAATCATTTATTAACTATTTTTTAAATAACTTTATATTTGATTTTAATGCATTAATGTATTAAGGAGGCATGAGCAGTTAAAATTTTCTATTATTCTTTAAATTTTGAATATTAGTTTATATTATAAATATTAATGTATATCAAATAATTCAATTAGTAATTATCATTAATAATCAACCTTGGAATTTATATCACAGCAAAAGATAAGGATGAATTCGTTTCACAAGTAGATGAGATATTTTCAAATTCGCTCCTTAGAGAGAATCTAAATCAATCTTGTATTGTCAACAACAGGTTCAGCCTTCTGACATATTATTTTTTCCTCAGTCAGATAACAATTTTTTTTTAATTTAAGATTAAATTCTCTATTTAAACATATGGGTGAGATCAAATAAGTGAAAAATAATTATTGCTTCTAGGAATTAACACTTCTTTAATTAAACACTTAAGCTTTTTTTTAATATGCAATAATCAAATATTCTCCAATCCAACAACTTAATCATTGAGCCAATTTCTCATTTCAAATTATAGATTGGCTCTTTTTTTTAAAAAGAATCCGCATTTTACTTTATTTTTTAAAACTAAGATTAGACTTTCAATTTAGAAGTTTTCCGTTGATTTTTCTTTATTTTTATTATAAATTAAACCATTTGTTATGTGTAAAAATAAAAACATGTTTGCATTTCCCGGTGATGTGTTATTTATATTGAACGTCGGATTTATCAAGTAAAAGTAATGTGTACTCTCAATTTTTTGAGTCACTGTATATCATAAGATTAATAAAACCGAGAAAATGCAAAAATTTTACAGACTGATGAGAAAATTCGATCCTGAGAGCGAATTGCACTTCATTCCTTAAAGGCAATTTTACCTGAAAGCAGATTTTTGTTATTCTTGCAACGAAAAACTTTAACAGACTTTAACATTCGATTTTCTCTAAATTCGCATCATCAGTAATTATCTGAGGCTGATTGAAAAAGTGTCAAACAAGTAGTAATAAATTTGTAATCTTGAAATTTCCCACTTTAATTCAAAAGACTTAAATGGTATTAAATCAAGCATTGACAAGTCTTAAGATTTTACTATTAATCCCGTTCAGATCATTTGAAATTTAAATACCATGACAATAATTTATCTGTGAAAATCAGTTTTACTTTTTTAAAAGCGTTATTGTATTGGTATTTATCTTTAATTTCATTAAGATATATCGGGTAATATCAGTATTCTTTCTAAAATTTAGTTTTTAAATATTAAATTTCTAAAGCATCTGTCATAGAATTAATGATTTACAACTCTCCTAATTCTGCATATCAGTTTGAAAAATGTCACAGAATTCTCTATCCAAGTGCAGAGTTTTTAGAAACCGCTCATTAGGAAAAATTTTATTTCAATTTCATATGGTAATTTCGAGAGCAACAGTTTCAACTTTTTTTTCCAATCTCGATAGCGAAAACGTTTCGCGAAGTTTAGGATTATATTTTCTTCGAATTTACTCTAAATAATTAATTACCTGGAATTGTTTAAAGATATATCAAATTTAACTTTATTCAAACTTTTTTGTATTTATGTTTAAAGATTTGAATTATGTTTATTATGATTTCAATTTATGTTTAAAGTTTAATTTGCATGACATAACACATTGTCAAATCTAATTGACCAAACGATTTAATCATTAATCGTGTTTCTGGGAAATTTTTTATTTGCTCACTTCGGTAATTATTTATAAATGGAATTCAGTTCCACTTTATTTCTATTGTATTAGGAATTTCACATTGGTGGTTTTATTGTGACAATTTTACAAAAGTGATATTTTGAATCAAAACTTTTCTAGAATTATGAATTCTTTTATGAATAAAAGATTTAATAATTAATTCTAGTTTTTCTATTTATTCAGAAGATATTATTCTATTCATATAAAAATATTTCATAATTTATGCATTGTCTTTGGGTAATTACATATGGTGTATAATTTTTCTTTCTTTGCTTGTATTAGAAAAACTTTTTCGAATTATGATTTTTTCCAAAATTTAGGATCTTATCCTTTATTCTGTAGTAATTCTTAATTCTTCCTTTTTAATTATTATTGAATTCTGAAGCCTAGAATTAATCATTATATAAAACTCTTTCAGGCAGATTTATCAATCTTTCAAAGTTTTGCAATATATATATATAATATATGTACTGAAAGCTCATGAAAGTGTTACTGATAAACAATATAGTATAGTTAAGCACAAAAATTAACTCTGAATTCCCTTTTCCAGGTAATTTAAAAAATTTGTAATTTAGGAATGATATAACTATGAAACTATATTTTACTGTGTGCTTTAATATTATTGCATTACGATTTTATAAACTAATATGTCAATACGGATTCAGATCTAACTTCAGTTATTATCATTTTTATGCACCAGAGATATAATAACTGTCGTTTCTGACATTATATAATAGCACTCTTCATGGATGAATTTGTTTCAGAAATATATATGAGATTTTATTTTCGCTTCTTGCAAGCTTTTTTTGTCTTAGACTTATAGTTAAGTCTCAATGTCATCTTTTTTTCTCCACATCAGAATGGAAAAAATTTTGCTTCTATATTAGTTTCGATCTTTCATTGGTCAAAGTAAATAATCATGTTCAAAACTTGTTGCAAACATGCAGTATCCATACATTTATATTAGTGTGCTAAGTTTTGCTTTTATTAGTGTCATTAGAGTTTAAATTATGTATGGATTTAAAAATTAGTTTTATTTTGATTTAATAGTAACGTACATTTTTCTAAAATATTAAATTGGAATTTTCTCAAGTAATTAACAACTTGATGCATGACGTTTTTATTAAATTATTACTTTCTTGTTCATATTTAACAATTAAATTATAGAATGCTCTCTTAAGAAATAATTTCTTTTCACTGTCTTACGGTTATTTCTGCAAAAGCTTAGGGTCTTTTTCTTCACGTTTTTGTACAGAAAACTTTTTTCAAAATTTAAAATTTCATTATCTAAATTTTCTAAAATTTTGAGCTGGGCTTAGAAAATTTAGTCAATTAATTGTATGGAATTACTCAGATATATTTTAAACAGTTTTATTATTTCTACAGAACAGTAAAATCTTTTCTTTCAGACTTTAATATCTAAAAAGATAAAACGATATAAAAATCCAGTACTGCACAAACGAAAAATTCAATCTTTATTCCAGTTCCAAAGTGAAGTGAAATCTATCTATCCTTTATTTTAATACTGAAATAACCATCACTGTTGATCTTTAATATCGTTTTATATAGTGACTACAAAAAAATATTAACATATGAGTCCCTAAATATCATACAGTTCAAGGAAATAGATGAATTTCAAAACATGTGTTCGAATATAACATGAAAAACAGCAATCCAGTTTTCACATGTATGGTTACAGCAACAAAATATCGAAAATTTCATATAAGAGCAACTATATATATTTTTTTGAATGCGATCTTCACAGCAGGGGAAAAAAACATAAATAGAGTTTGAATGGTATCTGCAGCACGAAAAACGCCAACGCTTGACAAAAAATAAGGAAAAGAAGAAAACAACCCGTAAGAACAGAGAAATGACAGAAAAGCGAAACATTTTATTGTGTTTCACAAATGCTTCACGTGTGAAGGCAGGCCTCATATATTGGCATAAAAGGGACTGTAAATTCATAAGCAAAAGGCTCTATATAGTAACCACCCTTCTACGTTTGTGCTCAAGGATTGTAGTGTAAAAATGATTTGCTTCTTTTAACCTACACTACATTAAAATTTTTCTTATGATTTTAGACCACGTCCCCCCCCCCTTGCATCTGGGAGCATTTATTCAAATTCTTCAATATCAAAAATCATAGTGATTAATAATAATGAATTATTGAATGAAAATAATTTCCAATTAAAATGGTTGCTAAAACTTGACGAAAAGGTAATTTTTCCTTTCTGTTTCTCTCAAACTGATGCGCCTTTTTTTTAAAAAAAATCCCTTATTTAAGATGTCGAAAATAGTTCTCGTTAAGGTGAGCAGCAGGAAAATTTTGAAAAAATTTTCATGCATATGAAGAATATATTTTAAAAAGAAATAGCGATGAAATCGGATTTTGTTGAAGAAAGCCTTTCATGTATTTATTCAAAAGATTTAATTTTCTGGCAAATTTTATTTATTTATCCTGTGTCATTTTTCTTGTTTAATACAACGACAATTTCACTTTAAGATTTAAACTTCATACTATGCCGGATATTTCAGCATTTCGAAGACTAAAATATTTAATTATGTAGAATTTCTTTTATGTATATTAAACAATCTTATTGCAGAAACCTGACACTAAAATTTCCCTGTTTTTCTTTACTATTCTATCGGTTGAAAGAGAAACGAAATGAGTTTCCGTCGAGTCGTTATTCGCCCAGATTTGAAACCTTACCTTTTGACAATTGTTTTACTATATTACTTTGTTTTTTGTACCAATAACAAAAAGGATTTATAAAGAGTAATTTCGGGCAGTCTAACTATTATAATACGATTTCATGATAAAGAAAAATTTACTCAAAATGTAACTCTTGAATGTGATTCGATTCAGTTGATTAAGTCTTTCTCGTACTACGTACTTAAGGATTAATATTTCTGTTCTTCAGACATTACTGAGTTGAAAGCATAAGATTCCGAAAAGTTTGTATGAAAAGTTAGAGGGGAAGTTTCCTTTTTTCCTTTAGAAAGAATGTTATTTGGTTGTTTTATGATAATATCTATGCCGTCGCAGACTTAATTTAATTCTCAGATAGATATTATTGCTGCTCTTCTCAGATTCACTATTTAATTTAGAAATTCTTGGTCGCTTGTTTTCGATGTCTGAAATAGTATATCATACAAATAATGCAAAACAGGAACATTCTATTTTATATCAAATGAAACAAATATGCCTTATTTTTATCAAAGCGTATGAAACAAGGACACCTAATATTTTATTAAATGACATGAAACGATAATATTTTAATTTTTTAAATGATATGAAAAGAGAATGTCTTATTTTTTATTAAATGATATAAAAGTAAACGCCTTATTTTCTATCAAATGGCATGAAAAAAAAAGTAGATCATTTTCTGTTTTATCAGTGGTTATAAAAAGAACATTATTTCTTCTATCAAACAATATAAAATAGATCTTAAACTTTTTCTTTAAATGTCCCCTTCTTTATAACTGCGATATAAAATACAAGTGTGTGTGTGTGTGTGTGTATGTGCGTGTGTGCGTGTGCGTGTGCGTGTGTGTGTGTAATATAGCTTCTGTACCTCTTCCTACTTTACTATTTAAACTTTTAAAAAAATGAGTTTTTTTAATTTTGTTAATAAAAGTTATTTTTTAATGTTACTTTGTTATGTTGGATTTTTTTTTAATTTTATATATTTCTTCTGGATTTTGTCAAACCCTGAATGCTATATCCTTCTATCTTAGATAATGTTTAGGACAGAAGTTCAGAAAATCTGATAATTTTATTTGATTTCATTATTTCCAACGTATTTCACTAAACATTTTCTAATATTTTTCAGATTTATCTTTTATATTTGGTTGCACTTAAATGATTAGTTCGTTTTAAATAAATAAAAATTATATATTTCATTCTTCGCCTACTCAATCATGCCATATCTCATATAAATCTTGCTTCGAAGCTTTGCATTCTCAAATATTAATATAGAGGGTGCTTTAAAAAAATCATTTTCATTTAAAAATACCTTTTTCTATTCAAAATTTGTAATTTAATATTTTAAGAATTTATTTCAATAAAACTTCACTTCTTATATTCAAAAGGACAAAAATTAGTCAATCATTGATAAAGAAACTGAAAACTTAAATAAGCAGACTTCAAGCTAGAATTCCGGTTTAAAAAAAGTTAATTTTTTTCCAATATATAGAATTTAACAATAATTTCAAAAAAATTTTTCTTAATTCCACTAAAAGTTTTAAAATTCAGTTCAGTAGAAATCGCCTCTTCACAGTGTTTCATTTTCGATCATTTTTATGTGTTTTGACATTCAAAGTATTTCTTCAGAAATGAATGCATCAATCTTTTTTCGTGTAAAAATTTTTAAAATATGAAGCAATTAAAAAACTTTTCATTCGATTTGCAATTTTTTAAATCCACTCTTAAATATAGTAAAACATAATAATGAATAGTTATAGCAGATAAAGCATTATTTTAAAAATAAAAATTTTTGACAGGAATAAAAGAGAATTTTAAACATATTTTTCTTACAAAGAGCTCTGCAAGTAATGTGTTCAGTAATATTAGTCAGAGATTAAATATTCTCTGAAAGGAAGTCGTTTCTTTTTCGTGTTATACATCTCAAATGTGTTAATAAAATATAATTTTAGAATCCATTATGCATTTTCCAGAAAGAAAAATTACATCGCTTTATTGAGCAGTACAGGATAATATACAGTACGCATACTCCGGTATAATTAACCCTCTCAAACAGTGAGAAATTGTAACATGTTTATCAAATTTATCAATTTCAAACTAAATCTCGCCATTAAAAGAAATTTACAAAATTCATCAAATTTATTGATTTCCATAACGAGTCATCAATTACTCTGTTTTCTAATAACATTCGTAAATCCAAATAAAAAATCCTTGGTGAATTCCAAAATCCTAGCGTTGTAAAGAAAAATTTGGGCACATACAATTTTGATAAGTAGGAACTCATCGCATAAGAAACTCATTTATAATATTAATACAAAATAGGCTTGGAGGGGGGGGGGATAATGATTCTGAAAATATTTTTTCTCCAAATTTTGTATTGAATTTCCTGCATTGCAATATATCTACTTCGAAACACTCTTTTCAGAAGCAAAAGTTCGCGGTTTCTTATCCTTTGTTATTCTGCGAGCTTTCCCAATGGTTATTTTCAAGTCATTTTTATTTCGAAACATAAAGGAGAAATTAATAAGATTTTGTGAACAAAGAAAGGAAAGAAACGTAACTTATGGCGCTAACAAGTAGAAAATAGGATTAGTGAGTCGTTTGCTTAGCTAAAATAGAATACTAAATGCGCTCGTTTTTTAAATTTTATACGTAGTTAGATAAATAGATAAAAGGGGATGTTTACATATTTAAAAATTTCCCATTTTCTGCTATTGTAGGTTAATAATTCCATCCCTCTTTTAATACGAAGAATTCATTTCATGGTGTAACGGAACCTCTCTATAGGAGGGGGATCTAAATGATTTAATGTAGTAGCTATCATTCCATCGTGTTATTTAAGATTCATTAAAATTTTTGCATTTTATTTGTTACGATATACAAATTTTAAAATTTTCTTCGGACTCTTTATAAAACTGTAGTTTAATGCAGGCATTTTGCTGTAATAGTTAGTATACGGTACTGTTATTTTTATATTACTTAATTTTGTATGGTATTGAATAGAAATGAATAATTCTGTTCCGTTTTGCATAGTGATAACAGTGATAGGTATTTCGAGAGAAGTATAGAAGGGTTATGGCATTTTTTACATACTTAACAATTCTGATAATTTAAATGAATTAAAATGTTTACATTACAACAAAAACGCACAGCATGTTCACATAATGCAATTAACTACATTTACCAATTTCCATCTTGGTTATTAATTTACTAATTCTTGCATTTTTGTATTAAAACACAAAAACGAGTGCACTTTTCTGTAACATAACAACAAGAACAAAAAAAAAGCACGAAAGTCGTATAACGGTATGGTGAAAATATTCAATGAAATGAAATAGCGTAAACAATGCGTTTATACATTGAATTCCTAATAAATATAAGGAAAGCTCTATAAAATTTTGTGAGCAGTTTAAAATCACTGCAAACAAGTGGATTATAAAAAGGATGCTATAGGATTTCTTTAAGTGCTTTTTTATCCATCCAAATACCAGATTCCGGTGTCGCACAACTTTCTTTACTTACCTCAATGGCTACCAGGTAACATATCCTTCTTTGATCTGCGAGGATAGATTTTATTTTAGCTAACCAAACAACTCAATGCACTTTACCTTCTTGTTAAACGATGGTTCAACAATGATTCTGAAAATCTTATTTTCTTTCTAAAATTCAAGGAAAGACTAGATACATCAAGCTTTTTAATCCTTTTCGCAGATTCACTCTTTCGTATATATTTACGAAGTCACACTTATTTTAACTTGCGCAACATTATATTTTTATTCCCTACAATTTTTTTTAAAGTTTTCAAATTTCTAGCTAATATAGATTCAGCATTTTTCAGCTATTTTGAATCTTACTTCACCCATTTAAATGATTAGATCTCATTAAATGAAATTTATTTCCAGTCATATATTTTAACAAAAATAGAACATTTTTATTTCGAGCGAAAAAGTTTTCAACATATGTGGAATGCAATCAGTTTTATTCAATTTAATTCCGTTATCAAAGCGATGGTTACAACAATAACAATAAAAATTCCAGTTACATAATTATTGGAATGTTTTGAATTAAAACTTATATTTATTGTATTTATAAATATAATGCATATATTTGTGAACATTAATTTCTAAAGACATTGTTCTATTAAATGCATTAGTGCTGTACTCCATACATTCTACGCAAATAGAAAACTGTAAAAAAACTTATCAGAAGAAAATTATCAGCAGTAAATTATGAAATTGTGCTCGATTTTTTGCCTCAGAGTGAAAATAATTCATACTCATATAAAGCATGTAACTTTGAAACGGCTTTTTCATCGATAATAATAATAATGGACTTCCGATAAAACTTACTGAATTTAAACTACTCTAACTCCTTTCAATGACTTTATAATTTGCATACATATACCTAAATGAATTCTTATGCTATGATTAGGAAAGTCCAACAAACCTCAACCTTATAGAAGAGAATACTGGATTTTTTTTTAAGGCAAGATTAAGCATTTTCGAAAATAAGAAATAACAGTGAAATTCACGGTCATTACCAACCGTTTACATTATCAGAACAATCAGGGTCGGATGATGAGAAGATGCTGAGTTAGCCGAATTCGAAATTTCACGATGAAGAATTATTTTGACTACTAATGATATTGGTCTAAGCAAAAGCACTTAAAATGATGCAAATCTAATCGAACGTAGAGGAAAATGATTCATTAAATGATCTTGTTTTGTGAAAAGCTTTACCCCAAACAGTTCGCGAAAATATTTTGATTTGTTTTAGGTTTTCTTTACATTTTATTTATAAATGTCCTAATACTTGTAATGAGCTATTACCTTGACTACAAAATTTTTGCAGCTTATATATCTAAGTACATCTTGAACAGCTATTCAAGCTTGTCATTAATAAAACAGATTTAGTTCCTGTTTAACGTCTGATAATTCTTATGTTGCCTTTAATATGTTAAAACTATATTATAATAAATATGACAATGAATTTTTTCATTATAGTTTCAAAAATTCAATTACTGCATTGAAAATAATTTAATTAATCTTATCTGTATGAAAATCATAAAAGAATATGAAAGAAGTGCAGAATCGTTACTCTGAAGCGTACCTACATAAAATGACGTTCCAGGGCAAATAACAAGGCAGCGGTCCCTGATTTTTTAAATTTCAGCTCGAAGTTATAATTTTATTTCATAGAGTGCTAAGATGAAAATTAAAAATAAATCTAAATAATAACATATAAAATATTTTTATACTAATTTGATTTTCTTGATATTAAATAGCCACCTTTAGCGACTAGCTTGTCCACCCATCAGATTAAATATAATGATCTTTTAACGCCAACCAACTGTAATTTCGCTATTGAAAATACATCATTCTGCATACGCTGAAAGTATTAATTGCGAAAATAATCAAGAAAGAAACTGGATAATTCAGAAAATAAATGAATGAATGAATTAAAAAAATGAAATTTTATTACTATTTTTGCTGCATAAAAATATGAAAATGATCTCATTGTTTTTCAAATAAGGAAGTTAACGATTTAGGCCATTACATGCAATTGTTAAAAACGCATTAAACTTGATGACTTTCCAAAAATCCCAAAATTACGTTAATATTATTTATAATTTGGGTTGAGCATACATTTAAGTTAAATTGTATTAGTTCAGAAGGATATTTTGAATATTTTGATAGTTAAAAAATTAAATTTAAATATTATTTTGTACCAAATAGTTAAAAATAATTACATTTGTAATGCATTCTCAATTATATTAATTATAAGATTAAACATTTTTTTTAAATTACGAAATAATATTTCCTTCAGAAATATAAAACGAAACAATGTAAAAATTGCAATAATTTATTAATTAAAAACTATGTTAGAATAAATCTAAAAAATGTAAATTATATTATTTGATTTTAATTTGATTAAATTCGAATGCCGGGCACTTATAAATGAAATAAAACCCCAAAAATTGCTCTGAAAATATCGAAAGAATGATATTGAAATCTCGGAGATCACCCTCTTTCATAATCCGATTCCGGGGTGGAGGGTAACTAGACAAAGCCTTATGGGTATCTTCTAAATGCCCTCGTAAAGATATATCGCAAAAATTTCGAAAATAAATTTTTTAAAATCATTTCGAAAGTTTTTAATGAAATTTTATTAAATTTGCTCATTTTCACATTTTTCAACTCATTTGAACAAACATTTGCAGTATGACTTCTTTAACCACTTACAAATGAAGAATGAGAAATTCAGATTTTCATTTGATTGAAAATTTTTAGGCTTTCGAAAAATATAAAAGAAATATGCGTTTTATTGAGGTTCTAAAAAAACCTTGAAATAAAATATATAACAACCACTTAATTTAGGGAAAAAAATATACAAATAATAAAGAAAAGCTATATATGGAATAAATATTGATAACTTGGAATATAGTTCATTTATACTTCACACACACACAATATATATATATATATATATATATATATATATATATATATATATATATATATATATTCCTCAGAGTTACTCTTCATTTCTAAAGCAGGAACAATTCTTTATTTCTTGGGATATGTCACGAGAAATGTAGAAAAATTCAGAAAATGCCGTTTACAATCAGTAAGAATAAGGAGGTTGTGGCGTATTATTCTCATGTATAAAGAGTGAAACCTTGTGACATCCTGTAATAGATATTATTTAATAATATCTGCTAATCGATATTATTTTTCCATTTTTAAAAAGATCTGAGGATGGTCAAGTTTTCCTCTAGGGCTAAATCCTGTATGCTCTTTCGCATTTGACTGGAACCATCTTAATTGTTAAGCATCTGGGGAATAAGATTTCTTTAACAAAAAAGTACTTTTCCCCTTTAAATGCTGTTGATTGATAGTTCAATTTTGTGCTCCTAGAAAGGCATCCCTTGCCTGCCATACCTTAGTTATGTCACTCTCTATTTGTACTTTTGCAGATAGAGTTAGTTACAGACTTAAAAGTTAAAAGCCATATATCATATTATCTATTATTAATAATAATAAATTCCGCTGCTTAATTGCATATTTTTTGAATAACTTATTTGTATTTAGATTTTAAATAATGTTAAATTAAATCCGTAGAATTTCATGTAAAAGATTTAAGGACTCATTCTTTTAAATAGTATTTTTTTTAAAGTCTGAGCCTTAATTAAAAATATAAAAACAAGATTTTTATTGCTGATTTAGAACTTTGAGGTCATAATTTTAAAAAATCGTATAATAAGGCATGTAATAAATAACTATTACTCCGCCTACACACATATCAGTAATTAGCTTGTACAATTTTTTCTCTCTCTTTTTTTTTTCAATAGATGCTTCCTAACAATAATTATTTTAATCGGCAACTAAAATATCTTAAACGATAAAACAGAAAATTCAGACAAGATCAAAACGTAAATTAATTGAAACTTTTTCAATTTATTTCTACATTTTCTTCTATTTAAATAATTAGAATCTGCGTTTTATAATTTCATTCCTCTGATTTTTTACAAATAAATTTCCAGAGTAGTTTTTAAGAAAATACAGTCCTTTTTTTATCATTTTATTAAGTGGTTGTTAAAAATTATAATAAAATTAATTAATCCTTTTTATATTAGTTTCTAATCAACATTGTCTAAGTTTATCCTTAAATGACAAGAAAAATAAGGAGAATAAAGGAATAGTCTCTCCAAGATATAAGACGGATTTATTTCCTAATATTTTTCTTCCCTATCGAGAATCTTTATTATATTTTATTGTATTTCTTCCTCGATTATTGCTCTTTTCTCTTGTTTTGTTGTCTAAATATTTGGAGAAATGTAACATGCGTATTTAGAAAAGTATATGATAAGCATAGATATTTCCAATATATTTTATGAATTCATTTTTTAAATGCGTTGCGTAGAGCAATGCCTTTACTCTCGCAGTTTTGAAGCAAAAACTGTGAGAGTAAGACCGCTGCTCTCTTTTCTCAGGCTTCCAGCCAGAAGGTGGTGACAGCAGATTAACATAATGCGTGACAGACGGTTTTAATAGCGCAAACCGCATATGCATGCAGGGGATCAAATACGGTAGATCAATTCTATGGAACCAAAATATACCAAGTGTGTCAAGAAATAATGGATGATTAATCAAGATATCATATAATTAACTAGTAGAATTATGTTTAAATACCAAAGAAAGCAAACGTTGGGACACGCACTGTTCTTTGAGCTAAAATTATTTCGTGAAAGGGTGGATTGCATTGAACCTAAATCGCACAGCACGTAATCAGCTAAAATATTCTCTAATTTCAAAAATAAATTAAAATGTTCTGATGAGAATATTCATAATGAGAATTTTGCTCATTATTTTTGTAGCTGTTTTTAAATTATAGATTTTATCCCCTTCGAAGAAAACTAGCCCAGACTTTTACAATGTGTCTTGAATCAACGAGCAATATTTGAGAGAGAATTCATCACGAAATAGACTTCTAGTTGATATTCACAGATATAAATCTGGCGCTTTTTTCAGTTTAAAATATTAAAAATGTATAATCATCAGATTCTACAAATTATTAAATAATAATTTAAATTTTGATTATTTTTTAAGAAATTACATGTTTCTTTGCTGATAAAAGTTAATGGGTATTGAAAGCAATCCGCGGGACCGCCAATTTATATTTTCCGTATAATCAAACATAAAAAATACATAAGTTATCTATATTCATGGCAAATACTACTAACTGTTGCCATATGGAAATAAAAACGTTCAAATAAGGAAATTAATTAAATATGAATGTAGCTTTGATTGTCACAAATATATAATAAGCTTTGAATTTTAAGCACTGATTGAAACATGCATATTTTTCGCACCCAAGTATATATGTATGTAATAAATTCAATTTAATGGCGGTTCTAAAAGTTGATTATTTTCTACCCCCTTCTTATAATTCATTCATAAAAAGTAATCTAACTTCTGAGTTGCGCGGGTTTCCCATACCTCTCGGGATTTAGTAGAGTAACCTCGACTACCGCTCAAGTAATTTTATAGCTCTAGTTACAGTTTCACTTCCAAAACGAAGAATCCTCTTTCTGATTTGTTAAAAGATCATCAACTTCTCCCCCCCCCCCTCTCTTTACTTCGATATTTTTTCAAAAGAAGCTTCGTCGCGTTTCTTTCCAATGGTAATGGTTAAACTCATCGACAGTGTATCTGAAAATTACATTTAAGATTTTTTTTAATCCGTCACGTTTAAAATAAAATGAACTATGCCTTTTTATCGGGACTTTATTATTTTTCAAGGCATTACACTACAAAGAACATCGTTAATCTTTTATTACATTAAGTCACTTAGAATGGCGTTTTAGAATCGGGAAACTCACTAGATTTTGACCACACCTAAAAATTTTGCTCAACTTTTCGACATTTATTGCATGTTCCTGGTTTTTTTATGTTACTGAAAATTCCTCTTCGTGACATCTTCAATATAATAATAATAATGTTTTCTGCAATGAGTGACGGTTTTGCTATGTGTATATAATATCTTTTTCAAGCTCCGCCTTAGATGCCCATAATTGACCTTTAATATTGTATTCTTCAGATTTTCCTCTTCAAATTCCTTAAAATGAAATTTCTGATGAATCAAATAAAAAGAGAAATGCAAAAATTGCTAGATTTCTTCTCACATTTTTATTCAAAATTAAATTATTCCAAAATTTCGCGCATTTCCTATCTTGAGGACTTATTTTTAATACAATGTATGCAATATTGAAGGAGATTATTTTGCAGGTTTATGCCTTCACACTTTCTATAGGAGCCGGGAACTTTTTAATCCTCTTAAGTCTTCATCAAAAGTAAATAATCTTTTTTTTAAAGTAATTTCTGAAACGCGATTATTGCAATAAGCCTATAATGAAATTCAAATCTAAATTTTTGTAGAACGTTTTAAGTGTCACATTTAAAATAAATTCGAACTTCTATATAACGAAATTTAGATTTTTGGGGAAATATAGATATTATATATCTATATTGGATATCCAATATCTGTATTCATTTGAAATTGGATGCATAGAGATTTCGAAATTGCACATTTTTTCTTATTTTCTTAGTAAAAACAACTGCACATAATTAACTTTTTTAACTTAAAGACAACTCAACAGATTCAAGTATTAAAATTTCTAATAAGTTATAGATAACAAGAATTAAAGGAGAGCTTTATACAAAAAATATACAAATAAGGATTTTCCAAAATTTCCGTATTTATCAACATTCTATTCTTTTTCTATCAGAATTCTTTTTTTTTTTTTTTCGTTCTTCTTTCTACATTTTTCGTTCATTTGAACTTCTCTTTTACACTCTAAATTTTCTATTTAAGGGTCATACTCACTATAGAAAATATCAAATCAAATTGAATTTAAAGGGAAAATTCTTGCTTCTAGATAAGAAAGGGAATCAAGAAACGGAAGATACGGACAGTATATGACTCACTTGCAAGTATTTATTGCTTCTTTTTTAATTAAATTGAGTCTTCCGAAAATTTCCATTGCAGTAAAAATCGATGAAATAATTTCTTCTTATCTCATTTATGTTTCTTCTTATGAAAGAAATCAATGGTCACTTCAGGTAAAGAATCAATGGTGGTGGTAGGGTATTGGTTTTGTGACCGAAGGTTTCTCTGTTCCAGAACCCATTCCACTAAAGGATCCGATAGACCTGATACCTGTTACATCAGACGTCGTGGACCAAACGTCCTCTTATTGATATGGTACAGAAGTAAGGAGAATGGGTGACAGCTGAGGTATAATCTTCATTGACTGAAGACAGTTCAGAATTATGAGGCCCATTCTAAGATAGTTTTTGTATTGCATCACATTGGGATGTTAATATGATTTAAATAAAATAAACAATGATCATTTTTTGATTGCAGTAAGCATATATAATTTTATTCAACAATTTTTTTGACATATGGAAGCATTATTTATTATACAGGTATAATTTCTACTGAAAAATTCAATACTGTTGAAAAGAATTCGATATATAGAGATTTACGATTCATGGGAGCTTCATTTTACATCAGTAAATGTCCAATTATTCTTATCTGCCTGTGTGGAGTGTAAAGGAGACATTTGTTTAATTAACTTTTCATTTAGCTTTAAAAGAAGGTTAATTTTGAATCGTAGTAAGACAAGGAGTATGGCACCGCAATCGATAAGTCTCTCGATCTGCTTCTATATCACATCACTAGGAAATCATTTGATTAACAACGACTTATTTAACTTGCACTCAGCTCACATACACTTTTGTAGAATTTGGTCTCGAACATTTCGAAACCTGATCAAGATGATGATACTGAGATTTTGTTTCCAAGCTATGAGAAGTCTAAATATATATATATTAACCCCTTAACTGTGGTGCCAGAGCATGGTTCGTGCATCAAATAATAAGCTAAAATTAAATTAATTCGCAGACATTAGAGTTCGATACTTAAAATTATTGCAATATATAAGCGATTGAATTGTTCCACAAATTTTTATCTAGAACAAAGTTAGCTAAAATAGTTAAAGCATATAATTTTTTTAAAAAAAATTTTGCAGATTAAAATGAAAAAAAAAATAAGATGGAAGATTTATTAAATGAAAAATTTTCAAATTTGTAGATATGTGAAGGTAAAATCTGTTTTAAAAAATCCCTTAAAACATTATTATAAACCAATCCATTGCCTATCTGAATTAAGTTTCACTTTTCGAACCTTTTTCTTCAAACTAAGTTAAGCTAGCGTTTCAATTTTCGTATAATCTTTGTTTGGTCTGAAAGCTGCTGATACAACATTATTTGCCCACAACTTTATCACCTCCTGACTTGAGAGACAAAATGTTAATTAATCATTAGAAAGCTTTCTAAAATCAGCGCCCAGTTAACATTTGACTTTGGGATTTGCTGATCTCGTAATTACCATACGAAACTCGACTTCGAGCTCTCAACATTTAGTTCGAGAGAAATTCTTGTCTTGTATCTTTCAAGCTGAGCGGATTATATTTAAGAAGCTTCAATAAGGCTAATTTTATTGCAAAGTAGGATCTTAATTTGTTTGACATAATTAACTGGTTAATTCACATTTACAGAAATTGTACGATAAAGTTAGAAGATATTGGTTGCGGTTAGAGGATATTCAAACTCTTGACCTGAACGGATGCTGATAGTAGGTTTTAATAGGTATTCTTAAGGTACATTTACTTTCAATCAATTGTTTAAAAGCGATATATTTCCTCCAATGTAATCTTTTATAGTTAAAAAAAACTATTTTGATTTCAGTTTCACATCGGATTATTAGAAATGTAACCATCTAATTTTATTACGTTTGTTAAACTGCAGTTGAAGGAATATCCCCTGGTAAACGTGGATAGTATGTTAGTTTTTAGTTCTGAGTTGGGAGAAAAATTTAACTGACGTGACACTCTCTTGTCTTACGACCTGCAACTGTGAGTTATTTAAATAAAACCTGACATTATACATCCAAAACAAGCAGGTAGCACCCGTTTCGATTTTGCGATTCATTGAGAACGGTTCTTCAAGTTTATCTGAATGTCCTTGAAATTAGAGGTGATAGAGAAGTTTCTTATTGAATTCTACTCTATTTTAAAATAAAATCATCTGTGTAATTAGAAAAATTATTTTGTTAAAAAATTAAAGTGTCTGAAGGTTTTGAAATATTATCTAAAATGTGTATGACACAATTAACAGAATAGCATTCCATTAAAATCTTTTTATGCTAGATTTCGAGTGAACTGACTATTAAACGTTTGAAAATACAAAATTTGTTTTACGATGAATTTTCGCAAATGTATGTAAACAAAACATACATTTTCAAAGTTAGAATCAGGAGTGATAAAGGAATTAGAAACTATAAAATCATAACTTTTAATACTACTAGATTTCTCTTCTATCTTCTTAATCATTATTATTTGAGAATAAAATTTTCTTGGAATATTTATACTCTGGAGGATTTTTTTCGTGATTATTAGAAAATAATACCATTATTAAAAATCACAAATCCATAATTCTTTAGGAAGCATATATTATTTTTGAAAACTAAAAAAATTCACAAGTTTCACAACAAGAAAGGATTATTATATAAAAAGATTTCAATTATAATTTACGCAAGAAGTATTAGCTAAATGTAACAAAACTGGAATTTGTTTTAACCAAGAAACGATTTTCATATCTAGGGTGTAAAAACATTCCTTTACATACAATCTATTTTCAATATATAATGCAAAATAATTGAAATCCGATCACGTTCAGATAGCTTTCTATCACTCTTATCTGAAAACTAATCACTGCTGACAAATTAGCATTTATAGAAAAATTATATTTTACAAAGTTCGCTTAGCGTAAAACTTCTCTAATATATCCAGTATTTTAAAAGCTACTTTTCATCTTATTATAAGGCATTTAAAAGTAAATTTTTATTTTATAACGATGACAAAATGTTTGAGTTTATTTGTCATTTTGAAAAAAGGCTCCTTGATCGATTAAAGGCATTTTGAAATCAAGGTACCAACGAATTCTTGACAATCTTTAATTCTTTAAATTCACATTCTAAAAATTCCTTTTTAAGTTTAGAAAAAAACTGAATTTTTTATTATTCTGCATTTATCGAATCTTAATCACCCAAATAATGCCTTACAAGCCTATTGCGTGGCTATATAAGAAAAAAGATTACATTTATAATGTTATTGAAAAGTAAAAAACAAAAACTATGTATTACGTATATACTGTCAAAGTATATTGAATCCCTTGACAACAATATTAAATCTCTGATGCTTATTTAATTCCCATTTAGGTAAATAATTTTTCTGTCATTGAAATACAGATATAATATAAGCATTATTATTTAATAAATAACATAATTATTCATTTCTGTAATTGGAAAAATTTTATTTATATAAAGGGAAAATTTATGATGGAACACAAATATTTCATTCAAATATAACTTTTATAAATTCTTATCTCGAAAATATGTAAAAAATACAGCTGTTCCATTGTTTTTAAAGGTTATATGAGAATTTAACTATTAGCTGAAGCTATGTGTAAAGAATTTTTAATTTTGGATTTTTTTTTTAAATTCACTCTTTTCATTTAATTTTTAAAACATATTCATAAAATAATACACCACATTATTTTCAACTACTCAATAAACTGGACGTTATGAAAGCTTTAATTGCACACATATTAATTTTATTTATTTTATCTCATCTCATAAACTAAAATACGCCAATAAACTGATAGCCATCAGTACTTGAAACAAGCATTGTGTATAAGAATTCTCTCTATATATATTTATAATCAATTGATAGAAAAATATAATTTTTATTAGATTATGATGCAAATTAATTTTTCTAGCTTTAATTCTAGAATGTTTTCATTTGAAAACTCTCCATTTTCGTAATTATGAATTCACTGTTCTTTTATCTACTTTTAAAATCCTATTCGTTTGAATTTTCGAAAATTTCTCTAAATATTAAATTTATAAATCCTTATAATTTTTGCTGTTTAAAAAACTGAGTATTTAGAGAGCAGTCCTAAGTTTTAATATCAAGAATATGAGCCATTGGAAGATGATTAATGGATTTTTTTTGTAAACAAAATAAATAAATAAATATTTTTCTAAAATTAAAATTTATGACATTTATTTCTTCTAAAAATTTAAACTTATATTTTAAGTTTGATAAATACATTAATCGTTACAGATCAAAAATTAAATTCAAATTATAGTATTTAAAATGAATTACTTTATGAAATTACTTTATCATTTCAAATTTTATTCACTTCTGACAGGTGATTTTAAATATGTTCTTAATGCATTTATCTTAAAATAACAACAAATTTAAATTATGCTATTTCCATAGATACAGAGAATAATAATATGATTCTGAATCTTTCTCATCTCCACACTTTCTGCTGAATGTAATAAGAATCATAAAAAATCAACTCCTCTTCGGGAAACTAAATCAATAAACCAGCAATCTTTACTCGCGTCGCCAAAAAAAAAATCGAGATGATAAAATGCGATTAATTTATCTTATCACTTAAGCAGTTATTACTTGGAAAGGAATTCAACAGGACACATGAGAATTTTCGTAAGAAAAAAACATGTATCGCATTTTTCTGTGCGCTCGACAATCACATAGATGTACATAACTTCTGTTTGGGTATAAGTCTGTTCCAGTTAAGATACAATAGAAGATTGTATTAGAGAGAATGGCTGAGTTATTCCTTTGGGTATTTATACCTTTCTAATCTAGCTACAAGCTTTGGTTCTGTATGCGTCTCAGTAAAAGAAGCATGATTCTTTTTCTGATAGAGGACTTAGATATTGCGATTTAAACATTAATAGCCCTTGCAATCGAAAATAGATAAGATATTCGTATTCTTTTTCAAATACTAGGAACTTTAATCGAAAGCAGTTTTACCATAACGCTTTATTTTGGCACATTACCATATCTTTTCTCCGAGTGAGATTCCCTTTCTAAAGGAAAGTTGTTTTAGTTTCTAACAGTTTTATTTTCGTCAAGATTTCATTTTCACACACATGCCGAGCATTACTTTTGTAGCGAAATATCCATGTGATTTTAGCAACAAAATCTATTTTACAACTTTTAAGGGAAGAATAAAATATTTTTATTTTCCATTTAACACACTAAAAGTTAATAGTGTGAGTGAAAGCGATTTTATTGAAACTAATGGCTAGATTTTCTGAGAATTCCGTATTAGGTTGTTCTTGAGTAAATATTTGCCTGAAATGAAAAAAAGAAAGATGCATTTAAAATGATGAAACATTAATTTTGGAGGAGAATGTTTTTATATTTTGAGAGATAAAGACTATTGACGTCTGTAGAAGAATACGGAAGAAGGGAATGAAAACTAATTGTTTAAATTATAATAAAAATAGGTGAGACATTTTTTTCTAATTCTTGATAATTCTCTTTTGTTCTTTTTAAATCTCTAATTTTAAAAAAAAAAGAGATTTTAGTTGTTTTTCGTTGTTATTTAGATAATCAGCCGAGTCAGTGTGATAATTATTATGAAATTCTCTCAATCTCTAAGATTTTACAAATCATCATATATCTTGATAAATATTTACAATAAATGTATGCAATTCTTTTTTTTATTTCCTCAATTATTTTTCAGTGCTGAGTCCCAAGTCACAAATTCTTCTAATTTTCTTACCGCATTAAGGTGAAAACATTTAAATTTCTACAGATTTATAATGGTTGGTTTATGTATTCCTTAACCTTTGTTCTCTTCCATTTAATTTGGCTTGCTTCCTGCTCAAGATATGAAATTTTTGAAGCTGATTTTTCTGTCACTTCCAATGATTCTAGAGTCATGGAATTTTGTATAGTTATAATTTCTTGGTGGCAATATAATATTTTAATATTTTTAGCACCTAATTATCAATTAATAAAATAATTTAATTAAATTTTGAGAGAAAATTGATTTCAAAATTTTTTATAATTAATAATAAATTAAAGATTAAAAGCTAAAAACATTTGGATATTAGAAATAGCGAACTACTCACTACAAAATAATTTTTTATCAGAAATATGCAGGTTATAACAAAATCTTAAATGAGTGAGGTACTGATAACAATACGATAAAGAAATTAAGCCACAATAAACCCCATAGAAGAGGAAATTTCTTAAAAAATTTTTTTAATTAAAAATATGTCGCAAATATGATTAATATTCCAATTTTCTGAAAATATTTCTATCGCTATCTCTATATTTTGCAATTTGATTTTGACTTCCATGAATTGATAGAAATTTATTTTCTATTTTTATGGAAAACGCTAATGAAAGCCTGTTAAAAACCTTTTTTATTTTTTCCTTATTTCATAAAACTTTTTTTATGAAGAAAAGAACTGAATGTGCAATCATGTATCTTTTATTCCCTGTAGACATTTTATTGTGTAGATAAGAATTAAATAAATATGAATTATTATTTATTTTGAAAGCTGTCTTGGTTACAATCATAATTTTTAAAGTATTATTAAAATTTAATTGAAAGTCCCTGGCTGCAGTTTACAAGGCAAATATAAATAATCACATGCATTAAATTATAACCATTTCAAATTCAGAAATTCATGATCAAAATATAAAATGCCAAAAAGCTAAATGAAAGCAAAAGATGCATTTGTTGCAAAGCTTTTCATTTTTACCGCTCTTGTTATAGCATTAGCAATATTCTGTTTGTAATACACAATTTTGTAATTAACGTGGTATTAACATAATTACATTTTATTTAATTTGTCAAAGCATGAGCACAATTACATTTAATTGATTTTATCAAAGGAATATTAAAACTTGAAGTCGACGCGACGGTATCTCTAGCCGAAAGTGTAGCAACAAGAAATGAAAGTACCATTTCAAATGAAAAGATTTTCCGAGTTTAGGATTTATGGTTTGAAATCCCTTCTTAAGGAAGTGAAATAAACAAATTTAAAAAAAAATCATTTAGTATAGACTTATATTTGTTGGATAGGATTTCAAACTTGTGTTGCAAAGGAGAGAATAAGGTTTTTCAAATTTAAAAACGAAACTGGAAAGAATTTTAATTAATTTAATGAATTCATTTTGTTTCATAAAGAATTATTAAGCAGGATAAAGGTTTAAGGTATAGTTTATAGGAATTGTATGAGAGAAGATACCAAAATTTTTAATTTCATTAATAAATGTTAATACTTTTTAATTTAAATTATTTCTTTAAGGATTTGTTTGATTTATAATGATAACAATGTGAATGGATAAAGTTCTAGATATTCTGAAGATAAACAAATACAAGCACATTCCCCTAAATATTTGAATTAGAACAAAAAAATATTTTCAGTCTTCTTTCTGTAAACATTCCAACAATATTGTTACTAAATAATTATCTAATTTTTCTGCATACTTCTGTAATACTGAATAAATGCTGGATCATTTAATTCTAAATCTCTTCATAATATTTGTTTATACTTAAATCACTTTATTCAGGTTTTACACTTTTTAAATTTTCTGGATAGTGCGAGGGCGGTTTGATAATAAAGGTACATGTTTCATTTATACAAATAGACATAAGCAATATGACAAGAATTGCTTCACTTTATACTTATAGAAATTTAGCAAGTTAGCCAAAAGTATTGTTTTGTTCAAGCTGTAAGGGAGTTTCCGAGAAATAAGGAAAGTTGAATTACAGAGTGTGAGTGGGTCAAATATTTTCATTTAAAAAGCAATTAACGTCTGGTTCAAAAGTTTATGGGAGGACGAAAGTATTTGAAAGATCAGCCAAAGATGAAAAGAGGCAGACGAAGGACTCCTGCAACATTTAAACTGTAGTCCGGATTTAGCGCCCTTGGATTTTCATTTATTCGGATCTTCAAAGAAATGTTTGTCATGGAAACGTTTTTAAATCAGGAGGATTTGCAAGACACCGCTTTGGAATTATTGTTTTCTACTTGACAAACAGTAGTGCCATTCAAATTAGTGTGAAAGCTTGGATAAATGACTCGACATTTACGGAGATTATGTCGAGGAAAGAAAAAAATTATACAGTGTTTGGGAAATGCATTAAGTATTTTTTTGAATTATGAGTAAAGTATAATTTTGTCTTGTACCTTTATTACTGGATCGCTCTCGTATAAAGGATCTACCATTAAGATCTTTCCTTTTGCATAAGGGCTGAAACAAAGTTTATACTATTAAGCCATTAGGAATTTATCCCTCTCCATCACGGAAAAGTAATATAGTTGTCCTCGAATCACCTTGAGAATAGTTTTACTCTCCTATAACGGCTGTATTTATAGCTGAGGAAAGACAAGAATAAATGGATCGTTATGAAAATGCCCGCTCCTCCACATGCTATCGAAGGTCGGAGGTAAAATTTTTTCAATAACTTCAAAAAACACTTTCTAATTTTCCTATCTGAATTCCAGTTTTCGAAAGAAACTCTGACATTCCGTCCAAATAAATGCATCTGTTACATACATATTTCGTCCCTTTCATAGAAATAATCTAAGGTTGCTTTTTTTTTCTCATTTAAAGATCTTGTTTTAAGCGGAAAACAGATAGAATAATAAATATTTTATATTTAAATTCACTTTTATATTTTTATATTTTGAAAACAACTTTTTGTCTTTTCAACCCCAATTACTTAATAATCGCATTTTCATTATTTTAATGCTTCATTCTAACATATAGTTGTTATTGTGACTATTGAGGAAAAAGTAGATAAAATTCTTTGAAACTATAGTTTTTTTAAAAAAAAATGCTATTTTGCCTTTAATATGATATCATTAATGGTGGAACAATATCATATACCCGGCAATACAAAAAACACCCAACTATTTAAAAACATTTAAAAAATGCAGAGATTACATTAAAATGAAGTGTGTAAATAAATTCTTCATCTTTCGCTTTAAATTTCTCTTTAGATTTCATTTTATTTTATGTACATATGAAAATAATATTGATTTCGCTTTCAGTTTATTAAAGAAAGTAGTTTCCAGTAAATGAGCTAAAAGTAGCGCCATAAAAGATTTTTTCGATTCAGCTTCAATTATTTGCAGGAACACCATGAAATTTCTGTTTATTACTAATATTCCTTAAACAATAAATGTTATTTCTAGACGTAAAAATAAGGGGAAAAAATTTTACCTACAGAACAAAACTTTGTGTAAAAACGAATCATGCTGATGTTGATTTAACCAAGAATCGAATCTTCATTGAAAGAGAAAGAGACAAATATTTAAATACAAAAATATTGTCCTACGAATTAAAAGCGTTCGCTCAAAAAAGATGGTATATTTGTCGAATGAGCACAGAATATCTCTATGGGGGGAAAAATATAAATAAAATGATGTTGAAAGATTCATCTCGTCATTGTTTGTCAGAACGTCTTCAACGATAATAATTTAAAGCAAATATTTAATATGCATATTTTTAAAGTTTTTAATACAGTTTTTATGGCTTTGGAAAGTTATTTTAGCTGGTCATGCAAAAAAAATAATGTTTAAAAAAATTATTGGAACCATTAAAAAAAAGTAGGTTTTTCTCTTTTTTTTTTCCCTTAAGATGATTGCACTCAGGGATTTTAAAAACTTGTTTTGCTTTTCAATAACCTGAAATTAATAAATAAATAGATTCAAAAGGATTTTATTTTTTCCTGAATCACTAAACTGCCAATAAATGAAAAAAATTGTCTTAAGTTTTATAAAAAATATAAACTTTGTCAAAAATATTTTTTCTTAAAAACAACTATGAATGAGCTTCTAACATAAAAATAATTTAAAAACCAGAGGTAATAAATAATCTTTAATTCAAAAAATTCTAAATGACTACAATTTTTAAGTCTAAAATTGTAATTTCTGCTAATAAAAATATCACTCTGAAAATAAGAAAAACAGTTTTTTTTTGTGTGTGTGTGATATTGTGTGCCTTACATTCATCTTTATAAGAGAAGAATCAATTAATTATTTGTGAGAGTATTACTCTAAACTATGTGAAGTATCGATGTATAAAGTATAAGTTGTAAACTTTCTTTTTTAGAGTCTGTAATTGCATAATTATTGTTGAACTTACCTGATATATATATATATAGGATAAAATAGAAATAAAGCTTTAAAATTAAATTCTTTAAGTAATTTTTTTAAATAAAAAAACAATAGACGAATATTAAAAAAATGTTTACTACAAACAAAAAGAAAAGAAAACTTAAAGTTAATTTGGGAAATTTGTTTTCTTTGGCTTGTTTAAAATATCTTGAGAAACACGAAGAAAGTCAGAAACGATATCAAATAACAATGATATCAGATAACAAGATATTATTGTTATTTTTCTCATTCTTAAGAAACAATATATATATATGGCTTTAGTTTCAAGAAAACGTATATCACCACTACCCTATTATCAAGATTTTATGATTCGTTATTTAGAAACATCGTTATCCGAAATACTAAAATACTACCGTCTCTAACTTTTAAGGGGATTTGGGGGGGGGGGAGAGGGGAAAGGGAGATCAAGCGACTAAAAAGAAAGTATAAAGAAAGTACCATATTGCAGTTTTCATATATGAACTCATTATTCTTTGATTAAATTACAATCCAACTCAATATTGATTAACAAACTCTAAATTTTACTTTTTACGTTGGCCCTTGTTTCAGATCCATGCCATTAATAACAAAGTATAAATAATGTTAGTATATTGCAGTTTTCATATCCGTACTTAAATAAAACAGAAGCACATTGCAAGGCAGCGTTGTGAATGTTATTCTTTACATTCTTCATACAAAAGAAAACACTTCAAATCCTTTATTCTATCAATATCTAAGTGTTGAACCCCTCCAGCGTAATTAGTCATAAACAAATCATATATTGTCGAGCAATTTTTGCTGAAGCATTGAGCGGTCGTCAAGTTTCATTGCTAGCTGCTGTACACAATAAACGAATAGTTGGTCCTTAGGTAATCAGAGCTCCCACGAAATATGAGAGCGAATATTTCTCCTGTTTTATTGCTAGGACGAGAGGGTTAAAGAAAATAAACTTTTCCTACGCAAATATTATTTGGCAATAAGGCATCTCTCTCCAGTCAAGTATAAGTCTTTCAGGGAAAGTAATTGCTATTATGACAAGACAAGGACACCCAAGTATCAAGTACCAAAAATAGAAGTTGATCCTATGGAAAGAAACAAAGGTAAAATTGTTGTCAAAATTTATGTAATGCAAGTTCATTGCTAAAATCAAAATCGTATATGCTCGTCTTGTTTTTACTATCAATTCTTTTAATTAAGATTGCTATCCAAAATGGATATTTTATGTATATTTATTTAGAGATACTTAAGAATAAATGGGAAAGGAATATGAGTAATATTATGTAACTAAACCGCTGCTTTTCTTAAACTTTTCGATTAACTCTAAATAAGTGAATGTTTTTTTAAGACTTAGTGATTTAAAATTATCTTGGTTTTTATTAAAGAATAATTCGAGACTATTTATTAATCGCGCAACAAATCAATAGAAACGAGGGTAATATTTCATTCAATTCGTTTCATTTGTTTATAATATAACATCCTTGGATTTTCTGTTTTCGTTAGAAGCTTAAATCATTAATAATGTTAATATCTTTGAAAACGGGACTAATATTAATTTTTTTAATCCTAACTATGTGAAAAACTATCATGATATGGAAATATTCAATACGGAATTCATTATTCAAATTTTACACTCATTCGTAATAAATAAGATTAAATTCTTTGTATCCTGAATTCATGATCAAATTATTAGAATATATGTAGGGCATGACTTCATGGATACCTATACTCATACCGAGTCGACTTACCCAGATTAGGATTTAGGGTCAAGCACAATTACAGGTAATACAAGCCTGTGAGTGACCACAAAATATTGGTGATGTAGTTGAAACGGTCACATTTTCGATGGTGGGACGTACCTTCTATGGAAGAGGTTAGTGCATGAGCCGTTGATAGCCATTTTGTAACTGACCATTTATTCTTTTGTTACCAATTGTGCTGCCTCTATCATTCTAGTCACAGCTGTCTTGGCTGGTTGGTAATGTTTTTTTTTTTTTTTTTTTTTTTTTTTGCACTTGTAATATTTCGCATTTGTTTCGATGATCCTGAAGCGAAGCTAAATGATATTTAATTTCGATTCTGTTGGCTTCATATTAATGTTAATGAGGATTACGAATGGAGTCCTTCTAGGTGTATCTTAGTGCCTTCAAGTTTTGTAATTCAATCAAGATTTATTAGCTTTTTCTTTCCAAAGGATCTAAAGACCTCTATTTGAGAATTTCGTAAACAAATTACTTAATATTTTGAACGAATATTCTTCTTTCTGATAAAACCTATTTTGAAAAGGGGTACTTTTCGAGGATGGACAAAAGAAAAAGAAGTAAAATGTAGCTCTTAGTGTGATGAAATTTTTCATACTCGTCTTGTCTACTCAAGGTATCAAAGTATAGCAATTGCTAGTTGATATACCGGATTTGAACCACATAAATATTTTTTTTAATGATTAGTACCCCATAAGTACATAAAGATATTCTTCCCCGCATAAAAATTCCGAACTTTGGGCAAGGCATGAATATTAGAAGTGTATATATTTTTATTTTCAATATCCCATACTCTACTACAAGTATTGCACTTGTAGTAAGTACTACACTGTACTAAAGTGTTTTGTAGTACAATGTAGAAAGTCGATTAGGCATTTTGGACGGCTTTCTTTCAACCGATTGAAACTAAATCTTTACACTGAATTACAGTTTCAGCAAACTAGATAACACATTAAATTTCCTTTATTTAAATCATTGGTTTCATTCATAATAAACATGCATATTATTTAAATGGTATGAATAGAAAAATTGGAATAACTTTTCGGACTTTCTGGGATTCCGGTTAACTGGCCAGTTTCAATAATTTTGATAGTCCTTTAAAAGGGTTGAATTCCTCAAATAATAACGCTGAACTGTTTTCCACTTTCGGTTTAGTTTAGTTATATTAACGTCCCGTTTGAAGCAACACTAGGGCTATTTTGGGACGGACCTCGTAATTTTGAACCGCGGTCAGATGACAAGGACGACACCTGATCTGGCACCTCCCTCTCCACACCACACCAACGGGAGGACGTTTGGTCAGGACGGATTTAACGTGCAACAGACCCCCTTACACGACGGTTCTTCGGTGGAATCGGGTCTCGAACCTGAAACCCTCAGGTTCCGAAGCCGATACCTTACCACCAGGCCACCGCGGCCCTTTCCACTTTCGGATTGAAAAGTATATATTAAACATTCACATCACAAACTTTATGGTACATACAGGCACGGTTCTTGAGGCGAAGTTGCTCCCGTTTCACTTATTTTCAGCCTCCTCCTTATCCTATAATACAAATATTCTCGATCTTTATAAATTTCGTACCACATAAACAAGAACTAAAACTGCATGTTCCATTATTAGAGTACTTTTCCGATTGAAAAAATTCACCCTAAATACAGTATTCATAATCAAAGAATAAAATATTTTAAACTTATATTGTTTCCATTACAGTAGTAAACGAGACGTTTACTTTAAAATGAAATATAAATATATAATATATATTGCAGTAAATTATGGGTAATAAAATATATTAACAAATAGTAAGATTTATTGTTTATGGGGATTAATGCGCTGAAGGAACCTGTTTCGTTGTGACATATGTCTGTATATCAAGCTATATCTGCATTTATTACAGGCGTCATTCATGTTTAAGTCATAATATGTTTAATATTCATTTTCGATTAATAACATGTATAAAAATCCAATTTTACAAATATATGATGCATTGAAGGTCATGAAAAAGTTACTGTCTTCTTGACATATATGCATATCTTCTTTCAACTAAAATTTCAATCATCTTTCTTTTAACTCATTCGCGTGATTTCTGTGGCATGAAATATCTAAGAAGCTTATCCTTTTTTATAAACTGAATATTATCTGACACAGAAAACGAATCGATTATTCAGCTTTAATTATCTTAATTTTCTACCAAGTACTCATCTCAGAGCCATAATTTGTATATGGCCAAGGTGGACGACACCATAAGCGCTGATTTAAGAGGAAGAGACAATGAAATTTTAAAAATAAAATGCTAAGTATGCATTTTATTTAAAATTTTATTTTTTAACTCCATTATGCAAATTTTATACCATTTTATATTCATTTCGAACATTTATTCAAGACTTCTTGTGTAAAACTTATTAGTGGTACATTTATCATAATTTGAGAATCTTTACTATAATACGTTCACTCATTTTCTAAGCTAATGTATTTAAAATTAAAAATTTTCGCAATTCCCTTGATGTCAAAAAGTAAAGATTCCTTTGCAATTAGAAGAAAACTTGATTTACGCATTTAATAAACTGGCTACAAATTTAATTAATTCGTCTGTAAAATTCATATTTTGTTCGTAAACGGACATGTGTAAACTTCTCGTCTTTAATAATAACAACGATTATAGAGACAAACACTAAGAACTGCAAAAACTTTTGTCTGATGTGTTGCATATTTGTGTAACCCCAAGTTACTAATATTCGAAAGGAGACGAGACCTGTGTCGAACCTGCATTTTGTTGAGGGCGATCATCTTCTTGCATGCAAGTTTTGCACATAGAACATTGAACACAGAACCGGGCTTGGGTCCACACAATAGAATAGTGAAAAGGAAGAAAAAGTTTCAGTTCAGCTCATGTTACGAATAAATTGGTTATGATTGAAAGATGATGTGATAGCTGGAAATTAATTCTGTTTTCAATAATATAATTTCTTCTTTTTCGTTAGTTTCCTCAGACTCATACAAAAACTATGTAAAGTTAGTTTTTACTCTTTTTGGATCTGCATCTGGTACTTTTAATATCCTCTTTTCTTCTCTTTGGTTTATTCTGTTAATTCACGACAAAGCCCCACGGATTTAGGTAGTTTAAGATAGGTAACCGTAGATGTTTCTGAGCTATTTTTGGACATACATGGTATCAAGAAATCCATGTTATCATATTTCAAATCTATTTTAATAAAACTGTTAAAGTAATTTGTAAAGTAACTTCTAACTACTTTATTTTTACTTTAACAGTGCATATGGTAATTATGTGTAAAAGGAAAAATAATAGTATCGCACTTATTTCATGAGAAAGTTTTACTGGAATTTTAAAATAATGAAATACTTTAGTGTTATATTAAATGTTTAAAATTTCTACACATTTAGAGTTTATTTTATCGTAATCATTACAGTGTGAAAAGTAGTATAAAAATTATATATAACTAATTGCAGTAATTTTATTCAAATTGGTACCTCATCACATTTCCTGATCAGTTAGTTTTTCGATGCGCATTTATTGCAATTTAAGACAAAATTGTCCTAATTTTCAATACAGTTTAAGAGCACCATGTTAGAAAGTCTGACTTCGGTAAGCCAAGAGATACAAAGCCTTCATTCGGCTAAATATCTCCCATTTATACTAATTTCATTAAATTAAATTCATCTTAATTATGATGTTCTAAATTAGGGCAAATTTGGAGAGAGAAAAAATATCTATAATTCCATCTTCCCGCAATTTAGAGTTATCTTGGCGTAGTTAGAAAATAAATTTCATCTCATTGTTGTTTGATATTAAGATAAGGTAGCAAGACTTTGAAAGTTCGGTTAATGAAAACGATTCAGAGAAAGACAGCAGACTAGATATTTACATCTGTTTCCTAAATTCGAATAGAATTACGGATGAGACATTATATCTGAAATCAACTTACTCTGTAAACACATTTATGCCTATCTGAAACAACCAGCTAGGTACGCTAAATAAATTAGTATTCAGAATAACATAACGCATTTTCAATACCTTTCGTTTTACTAAACTTCTAAAACACATTAATATACATTGTAAAGGCTAACACGTCCGTTCCCTCCCTTTATTTGCAGATAATTTCTACTTCGGTCATTAAGATTTGAATTCTACTGCTATGAATTGCAAATAATTTGTATAAACCGATGTGCCGGTCCTCCGTTAACACAATTTATAAATCGGTATGAAAAATTTAAATGCTTCCTATTCTTTAGACACCGACGACGATTGTCTAACGCTGTATATGGCATGATTTATTCATTCATCTTAAGGGTGTGGTCGCCAGCCTCACTTCATCAATTTCCATCTCCTCACTTTACTTAAGAATTGTTGCATCTCACGGATTTCTTGTGTCACGATTTACCAGGGCAAATATTTAATGGATACATTAAGGGTTCAACCTGCGATAGGTATATGTAGCGATATATTTGACAATTAGAATGGGTTTCGCATTATGAAAATATCTCTTGCCAGAAGATACCGTTTTTTAAAATGCTGAATTTAGCTGACAAAAATGACATTTGATTTAGAAAGTTGTTAATACTAATTTAGAAGATACTACCAATATAACGATCATGCTGAAAAGTCAACCAAACGAATATCTTTATATTACGAATATCAGAGCAAATGTTTACGAAATATGCTTCCTATTATATAAGTTTATTTTACAATATATTTCGTAATTAATACTATTGTTGCACAATAAACGTATTCCTTTTGCTAGGTGATAAAATGCTGCCTTTTGATTACCTGAACTTTAATATGTCTAATAATGCTGATAATTCAGATAATACTGTTTGTACAGTTTGTTCAAACTTGAAAATATAGATACATGCAGGGAGTTCGAGGCAACTTTAGAAATCAACAATTCGAATGAAGCTATATTAGTGAAGTTAATACGTGAAGAATGAAAAGAAATTCAATTTATTTTTTGTAACCAAAATTTATTGGTGCCATAGTTCAAAATACCACCCTTCGGTTATGTAGCTGATAGAACTATGCATCACAAAAGATGTGAAATTTAATGGAGTTATAGTTGATACATGTTCAATGTATCGCTCTAATCCTTGAGTATAGCTGTCAGACTACATATTTCACAAAGTACCATTTTTGAGGGCATTACAAACTATGTGCAATAGAAATGTTCCTTAATACTGATAAAAACCTTGGCTTTTAGTCTGACAGCTATGCTCCTGAACAGAAGGCGCTTTATTTAATATTTTGTAAACCATTACACATACATATTTCTTATCCTATATAAAGCATCGCTATAGATCGGCTATAGATCCACTAAGAAGTAATAAATTCTGGTTTTATAAAAGAAGAATATATTGTAATTTGCACCCTTTCTATACAAATGGTATCTTTCCGTCTTGATCCCTTTGTTGGATATCGATTTTTAGATATGCTCCAAATTTGTAAAACACGCTGTGTATCAGTATTGAAAATTCTGACACATGAATTTCTATGATAAGCGAAATTAATTATTTAACTAAGACTTCAAATGCTCATGCTTCAAAGATTTGTTTTATAAAATATTTCCCTAATGGAATAACTGACGCACCCAGAATGTATATAAAATCGACAAAAGATTAATTTTTACTTTTTAAATAAATTCATTGCCACTATAATAATAAATTTTGCAATTAAAATGAAAAATGCTTTCATGTTGCTAATTCAAGCGTTAATATTGTTACTATATGCTAATGTCGCTAATTATGTAATATTGATTTTTTATTTTACGCCGAACGAGAGCAAATCCTTTCATAAAATGTTTACACTTTTACTAAAATACTACAGATTTATGCCAGAATTAGAGTGACTTTATGACATCATTACTAAAATATTAAAGATTTTTTTTATGCAAAATATCTTCCTGGCCACTTTAGCTGTTAGAAAATAGCAAGAATATGAAAAAAAAGTAAATACTGCTAATTATTGAGGTAATAAAACCTTCAAATATTCCATCTCATTTCTGAAAGCGGAAAAAATTTAAATAACGTACATTACTGAAATAATCATCATAGTTTCAAATTAAGTAATGTGAAAATAATCGATTTGGAAGCATTGAATTAACGCTGTCAGCAGGTATTTCATATGTGATTGCGTCTCTGAAGAAAAATTAAGCAATTAAACATGATAAAATCATAAAAAATTTAGTTATAGCAGTATAAGGATTTTTTTTATTTTGATAAGGAAAAGCTTTTATATACACTGGTGTGCAAAACTTAAGCAACAGGTATGTTTTTTGCCATAACTTCACGAGAAATCATCTGAGAGACATGAAATTCAGAAATGAGATACAGCATTTTGTTCTGAAAGAATGACGAAAGCATAGTTGCGCGGAAATGAATACAATGCATACAGTATGGAATCAAACAAAAAAAGACTTTATTGAACTCATAGTATCGTTACACATGATTGTCTGTCCAAGAGGAAAAACAGAAAGCAGATGTTCCTTAGTATGGGATATGCCCTCCCCTTACTGCAATGGTTGCTTCGCACCTTCTCCCCATACGCAGAACCAGATTGTCCAACAGTTCTTGAGGTAAGAGTGCCCATTCCTCAATCAGCATCTGTTTAAGTTGTCGGGTGTTCCCAGGAGGATGTAATCGTGCCGCAACGCGTCTTCCCAAAGCATCCCACACATGTTCTATCGGATTTAAATTAGGGGAGCACGCCGGCCAATCCATTCGAGTGATATCTTCACTTTCCAGGAGCTCCTCAACAGCATGAGTCCTGTGTGGCCGTGCATTGTCATCCATAAAAACGAAGTCTGATCCAATGGCACCTCGGAAGAAACGCACATGGGGAAGGATCACCTCCTGACAATAGCGATCTCCAGTTACAGAACCTCTGTCGGAAACGTGGAGCTCAGTCCGCCCGTTCATCATAATGCCTCCCCAGACGACAACTCCAGGACCACCGAAACGGTCTCTTTCCGTGATGTTACTGGGATGAAACCGTGCCCCGACCTCTCTCCAAATCAACTGGTGTTGGGAATCGCTTGTGACACTAAAACGACTCTCATCTGTAAAGAGGACACGACTCCATTGATGAGATGCCCAGTTTTTGTGCTCCCTGTACCACTCTAAACGGTGCCGCCGGTGGGAAACTGTAAAAGGGATGCAGCGTTCAGGAAGGCGGGCGAATAGGCCACCTTTGTGAAGGCGTCTGGACACAGTAAAACGCGACACGTCGCCCCGTTGCTGCACACAGTTGCTGAGCAATGGCGCTTGCTGACTGGTTTCGGGTTCTTTTCGCCTGCAGGACGATATGTCGGTCATCCACTGCAGTTGTTTTCCTGGGGAGGCCACCACCAACCTTTCTCACAGCTGTACCCGTGGTTTGGAAGGCTTTCCAAGCGCGCGAAACGACACTTTTGTTGATTCCGAACTCTTCAGCTACACTGGTCACACTACGCTCCTCCTCCAGCTTTCCGATCATTCTTCCACGTGTGAAATCGTCCAGGTGATTTCTGCTAGCCATATTTCACGAATTAACTCACGTGCTCTTGCAGCGAATGTCTTTAATTGCGTCTCCGTCTTTCCTTTTATTGTAGTGTTGAGCTGCGCGCGCCTTCCGCACGTGTTTTGCGTACACTGACGTCGCCTGTGACGTTTTGTTCCTGATATTTGCATACCCATGACCTTTCTCTTGAATTGCGTGTTCATTGTACTGATCGCAAGAACTCCTTTTCTGCAATTTCATGGCTATCTGCTTAAAATTTGCATTGTTGCTTAAGTTTTGCACACCAGTGTGTATATATGCAACCATAATTTTTGAAGCAGAATCGTGGCCGAAGACAGAGAAGACACTTTGAATTTTTAACTTGGTTTTTATTTTCTCCCAGGAGGCACGATTTATGAACAAGCAGCACGGACAAAACACGTCCAATCACAGGGCGGCACATGAGAAGAAACATAAAAGAAGGACAAATTATTTATCCCTGGCCTTATATACCATGAGATTTTGATAGGGATTTCTCTACACGCATCGAATTAGGTAAGGAATAAGGATCTTTTAAAAGAATTTGTCTAGGTCAACATTTTTTTTATCTCTATGGGAACCGCTGACTAAAGCATTTTACAAAGATTCTCTTGAATTAATCAAATAGAAAAGGTGAAATTGGATCAGGATATGAGAGAATATTTTAAAATGAAGTTATTATGGGCTGAATTACGATAAAACTTTGGAAATTAATTAGAATTAAATTGAATTTAAAAATGTCATTACACACACACACACAAACACATTATATATATATATATACATATACAGGATTAGCAAGAAATAAGTTACCCACTTCAGAGGGCTCTAAAATGCGTTATATTGGTCCAAATAAGATAAAATGTGAACTACAGATTATTCAGATGATGCGCTTTACATTTATTAATTAAAAATATTAGTACAAAAGTTCACCAATAAATGCGCTGTAACACAAAGGGCATTTATTTGTAAATATTGAAAATATGAAACATATTTTGCGTTACAGCGCTTATCTATTATCATTTCTCTTTGGATAAAAAGAAGGCGGATTCTGCACGAACATTAGTTTCTTCGTCATGCCTACGTTGCAAGAAAAAGTGCTACTGGTGAAATTTTTCTACTAGAGCCAACAAAATTCCGTTGCATCTCTAATGGAATTTCGTCATATGAAGCAGATACGAAGAGTTCCAATGTTTCCTGTTGCCCTACGCAAGATAATGCAGAAATTTGAAAACATTGGGCAACTTGGCATTCTTCCAGGTAGAGGACGGAAAAAAAATCCTGTCTTCCAGCGTCGAAAATCTTGTGACCGCGCTCGTTGAAGCCAGCAGTCAGTCGCCGCATAATAGTCCAAGTTTGCCAATTGTTTCCCGTGTTCTGGATATGCCGTATTCAACTGTACGAAAAATCGTAAGATTTTGCATTTTTATCCATACAAAATCAAGTCTGTGCACCTGTTTCAGGACGGGGACTTGGAAGTCCGTAAAACTTTTGTACTTCAGTTCCTTGCTCGAATGATGGTTGACACAATTTGGCCACGGAGCATTCTGTGGAGTGATGAGGCCCACTTTTGCCTCAATAGACAAGTTAACACCCACGACTGTCGAATTTGGGCAGAGGAGAACCCTCACGTTATCCAGGAACAACCCTTGCATCCTGAAAAAGTGACAATATGGCGTGGTTTTACATCTACTTTTATCATCGGACTGTATTTCTTTGAAGAGATTACTTCAGATGGAATCCAAACCTGTTCCGTCACAGGACAACGGTATCATGATATGCTGTGGGATTTTGTAATCCCAACTCTTCTACAGATTGGATGCCTTCAAGACATCATGATTTTGCACCACCTCATATTGATCGTAAAAAGCGATTCGTGTAAATCGTCAAAGGCTATCATCTCTACCATACCTAAAGGACAACATTCGGCTCCCTATTCTTAATATTCCGGCAGACTCACTCCGGTCATCTATAAAAAAATATGGTTCTCCGATTAGAGCATATTGTTGAAAATGAAGGAGGGCATATTGAGCAATTTAATTTTACTTTATTTAACAAGTATAAACCATATTAAATGTTTTTATTAGAACGCCACCTAACGGTAAATTTTCGTACTATTTTTTTTTTTTTTTATTTAATAAATGTAAAGCGCGTCATCTCAATAATCTGTAGTTCCAATTTTATCTCATTTGGATCAATAGAACGAATTTTAGATTTTAGAGCCCTCTGAAGTCGGTAATTTATTTCTTGCTAACCCTGTATATTATATAAATATATATATATGATATTAACAGTTGCGGGGTCGAATAGTAAAAACTTTTGAAATTTTAAAACTTTGATATATTTATTTCACCACGGAAGACATAATTTATGTACAAAGGATAAGTGGTAAGAAATACGTCAGTTTTTATCGCGATGCAAAAATAGGAGAGACCAAAATTGTTCTCTTCAATGGTTTTTGAAATTAAATTTTGATAGGGATTTCTTTGACACGTGTCGCCTTAGGAAAACGAAATTTGGGCATCTTTAAAAAAATATGTTCTAAACATTAAGGATTTTTATCGCTTTACTCGGAGCGTGAGAACCTGCTGAATTCATCAGTTTTCTAGAGCGCTTGTTAAAAGTAATTAAATAAAAAGTGGAACTGATCAGGAAATAAGAGAACCTTTTAGAAGGAAGTTAATATGGGTTAAATTAAGATAAAAATTAGGAAATTAATAATGATTTCAGTTATTTAAAGAGATCATTGCATTATATAGATGCACATATGAGAGGAAGAAAATACATTCATTTATGTATACAAATTAAGCAGAAATTAACTAATCGCAGTAAAGAGCACTGAACGAAAAATAGATTATGACATCATTCATCGAATAAAGTAATACCAAAAGCTAAAGCCACTTATAAATTGCGCGATAACTAAATGAATAATAAATTTCAATATTTTCTTTTAATTGTGCCTTCCTGTTAAACACAAAAGCAGCAATTTATATACTTTGCATTTAGGCAAGTATTTTGTAAAAAGATCAGCTATTGGGAATTCTTTAGGCCATATTTAACACAAAATTAATTTTTCATTAAAATCTCTCTAATAAACCTTAGTTACCCATTTAATGCTTCAATCTTCCGCACACGCTTTCATTAGTAACACTTTTTATCGAATATTGTAACTTAATTAACACGGAAAATTTCACTTATAACCTTTTTTAAAAGTAAGAGATCTTGCATATATTTACTTAAAGTAATAAGCTCAGCTTCTCCAAAGGAAAGATATGTGCAATTTTGCCTTTTACCGTCTAAAAATAGGACGATTACAAAACATTAGCAGATAGACAGACATTGATTTTCTATCCGAAGTATCAGTAGCCCAACTGGCATCAATTCACCTATCAACATCAAAATCATAATTATCTAACTTTCTCTAGACTGATTTAAAATAGTATTGTACTTTCAAACACTTTGAGGTACAATAAAGAACATACTAAAATGATTCACCATTTGCAAAATCCACCGATTTAGATTTCTATTTCCATGGAGTAAAGAAGATTTACAAAAATTCGCATTTGAAATGTTTTAACATCTTAGCAATATAATCCTCTTGAACAATTTGTAATTCTATTGGTGTAAAACCAACCCTATTCCCATAAAGTCTATTGCAAGTTCAGAGTTATATATCTCGAATTCATTTTGCAAAATATTGAAAGAAGTTTTCATTTCATCTGGGTCAAATCCAGATATCAATAAATCATTAACATATAAGCAAGCGATCATACTTTTTTTTTACTTAAAACTATAGAATCCTGAATGTAAAAACCTTATTAAACCCTTAAATCTTACCGGAATGTAAAAGATTTTTACATTCAAGACCTAAGAATGAAACTTTTCTTCAATGATGAGGACTAACACTAATCTTAAAGATAGCATAGTAATAACTAGAGACAAGATCTCAGTGTAATCAACTCTCTCTTTCTGTCTAAAGCAACAAAGTTGTTGCTTTAGACAGAAAGAAAGAACTTTATTTTCTCCATAGAAAGCATTTTTTCATCCATGGCATTCTTCCAATTAGATTGTTCTTCTTTAGAGAAATTTAACATCATCATAAGTTAAATCTTCATGTGTAACTGATAAAGCTTCATTAAAAGGATGTCTCACAAGGGACTTTTTTTGAGATTTTTTAAATTCTCGATGTTTATAGCCTACTTCTTTTTCAATTTCTTCACGTCTGATATCAATTCAGTTTCTCTTTCTTTTTTTATCTTCCTCTAAATCAGAAGCATTTTATTATTTGCTTCAAAACTTTTTTTTAGAAACTGGAGTCCCTGATAGTAATCATTTTCTTATCACCGAAACAAACATTTCTTGAAACGGTAACTTTTCTTGTCATGGGATTCATAATTCCTTATAATCGTGTTTGAATAACCAAAGAAAATCATTTTGATGTTAAATTTAATTTTGAATATCTCCATCTTTAATATAGACATTGCATCCAGAAATTCGAATTTTACTCAAATCTGGTTCTGTAAAATATTTCGTTTCGTATATTATTAGTAATTAGAATTATGTTAAGCAAAAAAGCAACGGTTTAGTTCGCACAATTCAACAATTTTTTTAATAAAGTATCATACATTATAACACGGGCTTTATGGGAAAAAAATTGTTTCTGCAAGGAACTGCATTCTAATACTTTCAGGAGTATATGATGGCCATGGGTCAATTTCAATGTCTGAAGTTTTTGCAATTTTTATAATTCCTCTGATACATAACTTTTCGCATTATTTCATCAAATTCTTTTAATGGTATGATTTGATTTTAGAAAATCCTTAGAGATTTTTGACAGTGTCACTAATTTTTAATCAGATGCTCTTCTTAAATACAAGAATAGCCATCAACCTGGCCAAGAACATAGCTCTCACTTGAGAAAATTGCTGTTTCAACAGACTTACATTATTCTGAATGAATTATCTGATGGGGGCACTTTCCCTTTTGCAGTTCCCTTTATCGATAGGTTCTGCTGACTGCCTAGAGAAAACACAGTTTCTACAAAATGAATCGCTAGAGGGAATCCGTTTCCTGAGAGTCCAAATCGGCTATGCCAAAGTTCAGCTACTTCCCTTTCAGCCGCAAATGTGTTCGAAATGAAAAGAATCATATACCTGGCATGATGTTCCTTGGACAAAAAACAAAAGTATTTTATTTCTTCGGACTATAACCTTATTACTTTTAAAATGCACAGAATATCCATCTATCTGTAATTGTTTAACAGAAATCGTGTTGTCATTAAGAATCGGAATAAACCATACTTTTGTTAGAATAATTTCTTTTCTATTATTTAGACTGCCGTGTATTATTTATATAATAGCGACTTCTAGAAATCTTGATTTAGTTGCACAAAACATAGTTCCAGAATAAGATATAAATTATTCAAACCATTCGTATTGTAATCGTTTTCGTATTCGCATTCACGAAAGAAAAATCACCTGAATCCACAATCAATTTCTTAACATCATCAACTACAAAAGAAATTGCCACGCTCTGTTATTTGAATAACTCAATCTTATAGTAAAACTCCTGATTTTTTTTTGTTATGTGCACAGTGACAACAAATGACAGTCTTTACACAAAATCTTACAACATGTCTTTCTGTATTATAATTCAACGATGCAGCAACAGATCACAGGGGTTTTTTTTTGTTTGTTTGTTGAAAAAGCAATGTCATTCAACGATTCCTTTTCTTGGCACTTTTGTTCCAGACACTAACTATTCTTTCAGAAATGCTTTGGAATCTAACAGTCTCGTATGTTAACTATCTGCTGCTGATAGTAAATCCTCGGGAAATATTTTAAGGAAGTTAATTTTCATTAGAAGGTTTCGGAGAGTCATATTCAGGTGACAATGGTATTAAATTCTAAATATTAGTATCAATATTACTGATATTCATTTAGTTTACGATAACATGAATTTCATTAAGATGCGCTTGCATAGATACGTCCTTTTGCTTTTTCAACATAGCCAGATATTTTCTTATTAAAATTTGGATTATAATGCGATCAAGTGAGTAGATTTCAATTCCTTAAAACCATTAGCATAAATATTTTCTTCTTTTCGAAGTAAAAATTTTGTCGTTTAGAAACAATAACATCAAGGTGTAGGCCTTCTTGAGGAAACTTCTCGATGTTTTCTTTCATCAGTTACTTATTCAAAAATGTATCTAATTTTTTCCGCTGCTAAAATTGACTCGATTCTTCTAACGTGCCAAGAAAATTAGCCCCATAGAATTCACTGGCCTGTGTCTCAGTAAGGCATCTACTTTTCTTACGATACTGGGTTCGTGTATATATATATATATGATAAAAACCAAGTTAATAGGGGAAAAAAGTATCAAAATTAAACCAAATAAAATAAGAATCCGGCCTGAAGATTTTCTCAAGGGTAACCCTCAGGCAGGGATTCAAAATATGGGATTTTTTCTGTGAGGAATCAAGACTACAATTGTCCAACAATATTGACTCCTCATGACCTGAAAATCCCTTGAAATTAGGCCTAAGAGATACACTATTTTTACAGAAAAGAAACAAAACAATAAATTAAAAGAATACGACCACTAATAACTTTATGTTATTGTATTTTATTAGGTCTAATCTCAGGGGATCTTCGGGTCACGAGAAGTCAATATTGTTGGACAACTGTAGTCTTGATTCCTCACAGAAAAAATCCCATATTTTGAATCCCTGCCTGAGGGTGACCCTTGAGAAAGTCTTCAGGCCGGATTCTTATTTTATTTGGTTTAATTTTGATACTTTTTTTCCTATCAACTTGGTTTTTATTAGTAAATGTCTAAATTCATCTATATTTTGGTAGTAGCTGCATTTGCGCTCTCTAAATATAATGGTGCTTTTTCAGTTCTTTTTTTTTAGTTTTTAGTTTGATTCAGAAATAATTTTTTAGTTTCGATTCCGAAATAATTTTAATTTTAGATTGTTTCAATGATAGATTTTAATTACATAATGCTTATATTTTTGGTTATATATATATATATATATATATATATATATATATATATATGATAGGAAAGAACTATGCTTATAAATACATGTCAAACAGAAATTAACAAATCGTAGTAAAGCGCACCAATCAAAAACAGATTAGGATATTAGGCATTGGAGAGAGTCATATAAGCAACGAAAGTGATTTATGGATCGAGCGATAACTAAATGAATAATAAAACTTAATGGTTTTTAGATATTAAGTGATTCTGTTTAAAAGCAGTAGAACCATAAATCATTTTTAATTGTACTTCTCTTAACTAATATGTTATTTAAATGGCTGCAAATAGCTTGCATTAAACTATACAGAAAACTGCTTTAAAGAGAAATATAAAACCATAATCGGAATATTAGCAAGAAATATAAAGTTTAATATATTAATTCGATAGCGAAAATTAGACTTATTTCTCTACTAAAATAGACTATATTTTTAATTTATTTAGTCAGTCCAAGAGTCCGTATTACTTAATCCAATATACATATTTTGTTTGAAGATTACGTCTTTAAAAAAGAAATCAACAATTATAATGTATTTAAACAGCTAAGCTATTTCAATGGAAATCAATATAAATAACACCCTTTTTCTAAACCAATCAGTGTTTTAAAATATTAAGAAGCAGAAAACGGCCTGAATGAAATAAAAACCAACATGAATAATCAATTCATTATGTTGCTTCGATGAAATGTACACGGTTTCTAGGGCTTATTTCTCTACTGAAGAAGTCAACTCCAGTTTTGGTACATTGAAACATTAACCTACTTCAGAAAAATCAACATATACATTCCGTTTAAAATTTACTTCTTTAGTAGAGAATATTACATTTTTAAAGTGCCTAAAAGTTTAATGAAAGTTTAAAACTAATCTTTCCCCACCAAAAAAAAATCTTTTTTTTTCTTTTTTGTATATTTAAAAGTTAACCTATTTCAGCAGAAAGAAAAATATATTTTTTATTTACTCCAAGGCCATCGGTATCTTAGCACGAGAAATAATATTAGTTTAAAGAAGAAGATTATATAAAAGATTTTTAACTGTACTTCTATTAACTTATATCCTATCTGAAAGAAGACAGATAATTTGTACTGCAAGGTGCAGAAACTGCTCTAATGAAACAGAAACAAAAAAAACTGCCAAAAAATAAAACTTATCCTTTTGAAATATTCCCTTTTTTAGCATCGCTGAATTTAGAGGGGAAAAAATTAAAAATCCAATAGTTTCTCATTTTTATGCAGATATCTTTTGTCTAGAGGATAGAAAATCTTTACTTAATTTACTTTTTCCGCAGCTTTTGCTTTTTGTTTAACTTCGTTATAAAATCTCTTGAAAAGAACCAATAAAATGTTTAATGGAGGACATAAGATATGTGCACAGAAACTAATTTGAAAAGGTTAGATTGAAAACTATGAATTTAATATGCAATAATTTGCATGAATGGCGGCATTTATTCATTTATATAGTTTATTTATAGTTACTTAAGTCTTCTAATTATATATTTTTGTCACCGCACTGTTTTTCTTAAAGATTTACATTCTTTCCATCTCTAGCACCTAATTTAAAATAAACATTTCTGAAAATGAGGGTACTTTGTTTAATCTTATTATGGATGTAAAACGAAATAAAATTTTGTAAGTGAAAATTATTTGAATTGGATTATGACGGAGCATGCAAATTCTACTTTTAAGGACAATGTCTATACAAGTTTTGATTATTATTTTTCAAAACAAGTTTCTAATTCTATTACATACACGACACAGTTGCTTTATCCGGGGAACTTCAAAATGAGATCTCAAAATTAATCTCAAAATCTATGAACAAGTTTAATAATGAAGAAATAAAAATTTAATAAACACACTCTATTAATATTTTGTCCTTCTTCTTTAAGATGGAACTACATTTAAATTTCAAGAAAAATGCCACCTTAAATGCGGGAATAAGTACTTAATTTCAAAAGTAATCAAAAAGTAGCATGAAGATTCTGAGTTAACGCACCTGCCTCAATCCCTGTCCCTTACATAATTAACTGTGACTAGAAAGAAAAGTTTTTGAAACTCTTTGGGCTGTAATTACACACTACCTAAAAGTAAGCTGGGTCTTTCTCTCCTTTTCTATTTTATTAATTTAAAAGCACCAGAAAGATTAAAGGAATTTAAAGCTCAAACGCTTTGATGATTTTATCAGAAGATCTGTTGCTGAAATTTCTTTTCATGGTTTTCATAAATCTGTTTGTATCAATATTTATGTGTTTTAATTTATCAACCAAATCTTAAAGGTAATTAATAGCTCAATAATTACTTGATTTCAAAACAAAGTATATGGAGAAGGATCCTCTAGTGGGAAGTTGAGATTTAGAAAACAAACACTTCCAGGAAACTTTTGTATGTTCGAACAATAAACATACGTTCGAATCCAAATAATTAGATGAAAACATACACGGAGAATCAACATTTATATAATGCATCTATTGGTAATATTGAAGAAGAGGTGAATGGACAAAATTTGAAAACAGAAAAGTTTCCAGATACAAAACTTTCCAGGAGCCAGTTTGTCTGATGAAACAATGATGGGAGGAAACGAGAAACACCAAGTCGAAAGGGAAAAGTTAGAACTTTTAAATATAAATGAAGTTTTTTGAAATGAAATTCTGACAGCTGCATACATACATTTATATTAGCTTTACACTTGATTTTTAATATCTGAATTGTTTAACTGTCTTTATAAACTTCTAATTAAAAATATTTCATTATCATTTCATATTCAGTAATTAATTCATTCTAAACGAATTTATTATACTAACCTAAAATATCCATTATCACTTTACTAACAATTATCTTCATTATCTCGTCTTTGGATGGGTTGTATTCATTAACCGTTCACCCAAATTATTGTATTAAAAAATTGGAAGCGAATTACGACTTTCAATAGTAGGCCCAAAAGAAGTCAGTAGACTGTTTCATTGCTTGTTATATTGTACAGATGTTTCAATTTATTTCAGATTAAAATGGAATCTATTTATCTAGAAATAGTATTGTTGTCCATACACACTTATTATTTAAATAGCAAATGTTTTATTTTTCAGTTACTGATATTAAATTTTGGCAGTATAAAAAAATGTAATATATTTAATATAATTTTAAAAGTATGGTTATTGAACTAATGTGATTGGGTTGGATTTAAATATTTTGTTAAAATAATTTAATAATTTTCACCAAATGTTTATTTTCAATCCATGTTGCTAATCAGTGCAATCGATCTCATACAGTTTCTGCTGCCTTTATGGGGTAATGAAAACATTATTTAAATACATCAAAAAGCTAACGCTTGTATTCTTTTTTAATAAAATCCTTTGTATGTGGCTATTCCAAATCAAACCTTTAACTTTAAATACATCAAAGTTTGAAAGCGCGGAGAAATTAGTAATAATATAAGAATTGCATATATAATGATGTGGAATTTTTAAAAATATTTTTGC